>JASAMV010006915.1:0-39825 GCA_030248065.1 Rhynchonema sp. JSB1_4
TCTGTGTGGCGTTGTTTGATAAATTCGAAACCAGCCGTAACTGGGTGGTACGTGTTTCATTCCTTTTTCTCCGTTAATATTTCTACAGACTAACTTGATTTTTAGAACAGTGAACAAATTATTCTCAATTATCATCCCTGACCAGGCAATCATGTCCCCCGTACGCACAATCCCGTGTCTGATGCTTCTATCATCACTGAGCATTGCCCAATCACAAGACCAACAACTTGTCGCCAGCGCTGTTCTATTTGAAAGCTCGAATTTCACCAATGTCGACAGCGCAAAGGCCGTTGGCTTCATTGACTTTGAGCAGCGTGGATCAGAGGTGAGCTTTGTGTGGAGGGGTACAGCCAAAGCTACGTACCATACATATGCATTTTAGTTTTTCCCTGGATATTGTTTATTTCCGTCACACAATTTATCTGTCGGTATGAACCTATTCAACGATGTCCACAAACCACGTCCACGGTGCAATCATGAACAGTAGATACTTCAGAGCAAGATTAGACGCCTAAATGCAGCTGTTCAAATTTTCTTAAATGGAATCCAGAGTGTTTCAAGGGAAACAGTCCTACTGAAAATCTCCCGGGAGTTGTTAGGATGTTTGCATGAGATCTCGTTTGGGAGGATGCTGATTTTCCACTGATTTCCAGTCGGAATCCCGGAGGGTTACTGTATGCCCATCAGTAGTGGACAGAACATCCAGAAAACGATCGCCTTTTTGAGCCAGTTGAGCGCAACGAAATGATCAATCTTTTCTGTTCCAGCTTTTCGTCAACGGAGCCATTGCCGGCATCCCACGGCCGCCCAATCTACATGGATTCCACATCCACGAGTTTGGCGACTTTTTCGAGACGTGCAAAAATGCGGGCGGGCATTTCAATCCGGGTGGCAACAATCATGGCGGACCGGACAGCCTTCCGAATCAACGACATGTGGGAGATTTGGGCAATATCTTGGTTGGTTTCGAATTTTCTTATATGGGCTCCACCAGATAGACCCGAAACCCTAAATCCGAAACATAAATTTTTTCTATGTCCATGTTTCGGGTTTTGAAAAAAAACCCGAAACCCGAAATACAAAGGCACGATAATCGAAAATGTTTCGGTCTTGCCACTTGTAGCTGACGTGAACAATTTATACAGTCAGTCGAAACATTTTCGATTATCATGCTGCCTGTTTCGGGTTTCGGGTTTTTTTTTCAAAATCCGAAACCCGAAACATGGACATCGACTATCTGGTGGAGCCCTATGTGTGTTTTATCTGTGTTTATTTATGCGGCTCAGGCTTTGGATCAAGGCGATAGGGTTGCAGTATTTGGGCTTCAGGAAAAACAGGACCTCAGTTTTGGCTCCAAGCAATCAGGCCTGGTACAATAAACATTACAAGAGCAGAGGGCAATACGGTGCACTATAAACAAAGTGCGTAAACATAAACGTAGGCGGACAGCGCAGTGACGAAGATTGATATCCACGATCAAGTGGCCAAACTCGAGTGTGAACGTTCGATTATTGGTCGTGGTGTCGTGGTGCACATGGGGACAGATGATTTGGGTCAAGGGGGATATGATGACAGTTTGACCACTGGTTGGTTTAGGGGGAGGGGTGCGGTGTCAGTAGTTATCGCTCCAGTGTTGTGCTTTCCCACTCGAAACGATGGGTATGATAACAAAATTGTACTTGGTACCTTATATGCCTGACAAATTGGTTGGTTGTGCATTGCGGCAATGCCCTACGTCGACGACATTAGAGTAAACCTGTATCGGTGTTTTGGACCAATGTATAATACAGGACTGAGCAAGGACCTATGCGCGCAGCTTTATTTGCATCAGCCTCTCGCATGTTCACTTCACAGCTGTTGAATCCTGCGAATTCATTGTCAGGCGCGGCTGGTGGCCGGTTCGCGTGCGGCGTAATCGGGGTGCAGAACAAGGATCAAACATTGTCACCCCCAGAGCAACCGATCGAATTTGCCCGAGCCGTACTTTTCAAGAACCGGCCCTATGAACAGAATGCACAGTAAGTTGGGTCTCTGCATATGGAACTTTCTCACTGTTTGATGGTTTTTCAGCGGTCTGGGAACATGTTTCACAATATGGAACTTTGAAAATTGTGAAAAGCCGCTAAATACCAGATATCGACCTTGTCCGACCATAATGTTGGCAAAGTAGGGCGTCTTTTCTAGCTATCTTCATCAGTATTTTTGTAAGTTGTTGTCACAGACGTACAGGTGTCTTTCTGCAAGTAACTGTATGGGTGTTTTCCACAAGTGCGATGCACACTTCGGTCAAGCGATGAAACTTGGTGATGACTGATGATCGCATCTCCACTGATCACGTGGCCTTTTTCTCTAAAGCCTAAAAAGGGCCTTAATACAATAAACTACACGACAATGTCATACTCGCTCCGACCGGGTCACCAGGTTTCAAATCGAACACTATTTCTCATATGTACCCACTTGCAATATGTACATTGCCAGATTCGAGCAAGTTGGTGTCATACAAATCCGCGCGCTGTCCAGTGATCAGGTGCACATTACGGGTCGGGTGGAGGGTCTCAGTTCCGGCAAGCACGGATTCCATGTGCACGAAATGGGTCAGTTCCCGTGCACCGCTGCCGGAGGGCACTACAATCCCAATCAGCAATTGCACGGTCCACAGGATGGGCAGGTTGGCTGGCAATTTGCTCATATTTCATACGTATGGGGTGTTTATTTTTTCCGACCCTGAGTTGTCGCACAATGCTCATTTTTTGAGGACCCAATAAATTAATAATAAAATTTTGGAAACACCAAGCATTATATTATCATTGCAGCAACGTCACGTGGGCGACCTAGGCAACATCGATGCCGATCAGGACGGAGTGGCTGTAATCGACATCATTGACCATATGGTGGGTGTTTGAATGTTTTCTCTTCTCGGCTAATTCTGTTGTAGTCTGCGCGTCGGAACATGTTTCGTGCTGACATAGCCTTGCAACAGTATTCTATAAGCAATGCACGTACAGTTCCGGGTGCAATTCTAGGCTGAAAGTTGAAGTCGCGTGCACGTAACTTCCCAGTGCTAAAACATAGGCAGCGCACGCGCAAAACCTCGCGTGAACGCGCGTGCACGCGAAGTTACTTCGACTTTTGCTTATACTTTGCACTGTTTCGCACGCGCGTGCACGCGACTTCAACTTTCAGCCTAGAATTGCACCCGGTACTGTAGTTAAGCGTCCGAACTACCTATAGCGCGACGACAGCAGCCCCAATATAGGCGAAGAAAACAATAAATACAAGCTTTGCTGATCAACTAGATAGTGGCAGTCGGCGTGGTTGACTAGCACGAAACAAGGCGCAGATGCTTAGACTACATTAGAATATGCCTTTTCATTATTTTTTGAAAATAAGATCTCTCGACACGGAAAGCAATTCCATCACTACCACGAATTATTACATGTACTCAAAAGTCACACATGCAACTTTCACTCCAGGTCAAACTAGAAGGTCCCCAATCGATAATTGGTCGTTCGTTCGTCGTACACGATGGAGAGGACGATCTGGGTCAAGGAGGTTATGGTGACAGCAAGTACACTGGTTCGCTCTAAAGTTCTTATCTTATGTTTGATTTTGTTTTGGTTTCCGAATACCGCACATGGTGTGGTATGGTCCACCAGTTTAGGCCCAGCAGCACAGTTTTGGTCGTATAGTCTACCCTCTGTATAGTGACGCTCTTTATAGTGGTAGTGGACCTCTGTGTATAGTGCATATTTTTTGCCGTTAACCTCCTAATCACAGCTCTGCATATTCATTATTGGCCGAAAACTCCCGGTCCCAATCATGCCACTAAAGAGGGTAGACTGTACCAGAACTTCGGGCGTGTTCAATGTTTGACTGACTTGGGCTAAAGTAGTCGGCGTTGTCAAAGACCACAAAATTGCCTGAGCAACTAGTGCTGCAAGTTCACTACATCGCAAAATAGGGCCGACGACGACGCATTTCACACTGCGCGCATGCGTTGCGACGGCATATGCGACGGCTTACGTCAACGACATTAGCATAAGCCCAATTCACATATTGCAGGTGCCGCCGGTAGCCGGTACGCGTGCGGCATTGTCGCAGTGGCCGATATTGCGAATCAGCTCAACTTCAATGGAGCGCCCCCAAATGCGGTAATGTTGCCAATTTCTAATAGGATTTGGGTTTGGGGGCAAATTGAGTAGACAATAGGTAGCTTTTTTAAATATTTTCTATGACGGTGAAATGAAGAAACGTGTGATAAATGGTTTTGGTTTCTATCCTTTCCTTTCAATCAAATAACGCTAATAACTCAATTTTCAGTATTAAATTTGTTTTCGTCCGCAGTGGAAGGTGATCAAGGCAAAACTTACCGGGTATTGTGATCTTTTCCGTTTGTTGTCATTGCACAATTTTGGTGTCGTAGTATCTTGTGTTCTGTGTTGTTTTGCCTCTTTTGTGTACTTTTGCTGTTGTTTTGATAAAATGTACGCTTGCTGTCGTTGTCATGCTTGTTATGTTACATACGTATGTACATATGTACCTATTTTATTGTGATCTTATTTTTACTGTGGTATGAGGATGGTTGGCATAATTCGCTCCGTTTCTGCTGCTGGTTATACGCGTGGAATAAAAATTTGTAGAAAAAAAAACAATTCTTCTTCTTAACGAATTCGCCTCGAGCCCTTCAGAAGGGTGGTGAGACCAAGTGATGAGACCAAACGGACACCAGATTCGAATCATTCGGACTCAAATTATCAATGGGCCCATTTTCTTCACAAATTTTTTCTCTGCCCTGATGCACCATCGATGACAGTGAAAAAAGCAAGCCCGCTGGCGCCCATGACTGTTGCGAATCATTGACCACATACCGGGTTACTGTAGTCGACCACCCTGGCACGCGCAGCTGTTTGACGAATGAACACCGCAGACATGTCGATTTGAGACGACTTGACCTGGCCGATCAGACCTGTCCATTGCGAGGCGTTCGTGAAATCCTGCGGCAGGGGTTGCAAAGTCTGAATTTTAGTGCCGTACAAAGAAAGAATCACTGGCTACTTTCTGCACTCAAATGTAGGCTCGCGTCTGATCCTAAGTTAGTTACCCCGACCATTTTTTCACCATCACCACTGTTGGTGGGTGTGCTTGAACCAGCACCGAATTTTTTCTTCATTCTCTTATTCAATCTTGATGTTTGTTGTCTTCAGTTTTTCAAAAGAGGAAATTAATCAAACCAGTGGATGGACCTTTGTTTCGCCTCATGTAAAGTGCAGTGAACAAAACACTTTTCACTCAAGTTCATGAAAGTTGTGAAACACAGAGCCGAGTGGAACTTCCGGTGCCAAGCTTATACACTGTATCAACATTACAGAGTATCCTTTCCGCAAGGAAACCTGAGTACTTTTAGTCACTATTACTCGTCCAAGGGTGCCGTTAACATTCCGATCTCCATTCAATATTCTTTACAGTGATCGAAAATGCCGACTCTCAATCACGTCACCATGAATGCTTGTTCACCATACCTGATTACCGTAGCCATCCGTTATCTCGACGTATTCATACTGCCGTCCCAAAAGTCGCATCATAATCTCAAACAGCTCAATCTGGTAGCCCGCCCTGCAGTTGGAGCGACGTGGCTTGTCCAATATGCATCTGTACGCCCGTGGTGGGCTGATTATGACACCGGCACGGATTATATTATTATTTTGTGGCATTTTTTTGATACATTTGTTGCGAAAATATTTCGACGCCAATTCAGTTCTTGTTTTAAAATTGTAAATTTGCTTAGTCATTTACCAACAGCTCTGGTGTTGCATTACAGTGTGCTAATTGTTGTCAAATACAGCAAAAATGGTATACGCTGTGGTAAACATGCAGTAAACATCGCGTGTCACAAACATTTATCTCGTATAAATAAACAGACTGGCATTGTGAAGGCACAGACTGACACTGAAATGGACCGCACTGTCTCGCTTAGCTTAATAACGTTCATTTCTTACTCACTTACTCAGCTATAATAAGATGCAGTTTTTACATAACAAAACTAAGACCACAGAAAATACATCAAAAAGAAAACAACCAAGAAAAACCCAACTGATAACAAGGAACAAACAATCACAACAACAAAACAAACGGTCGTATCTTCAAATAATTGAATAATAATAAAGAACCCATAAAATCAATAAATGACCACCAGAATAAAAACAGCAATTATTCACTTGATTACATAACAATTTCACTATTTCTCCTACCTAAAATCCATCCTAACCAACCAAACAATCAAAATCACTCTTTTTTCTTGATTGGAATGTCCTTGTGATGCAGGAACACGCACGAGAACAGCCACAATCCAAACATCATGCTGAATGCGGATGCATAATACGGATAGGCACTGCGCACAAAACGCTCGAATTGAGTGTGCTCCAGGGGACGTACGGACACCTGCATCGGATGGTTGAGGTTGATTATGACAGATTAACCGAACCGAACCAGCACCCCGTGTTCATCATCCAAGCCCGCCATACCTGCGTGGCACTGTACAAGTGCGTGTATCCAATACGATTGTAATCGACCAAGAACTTGTACACGCCATACACATCCGGCAGTTTGAAAGTGGTCGTGAATTTGCCGCCTGCAAAATACAAATACAAATGATGATTGGACAGAAAAATGTTTATATTCCAACGCATGGTCAACGACAACTCGATCTTTTCGATCGGTAAAACAGGCACTTGCTGTCTATGGATAGCGTTCACGCGATTCAACTGTAACATTTTACCACGGCCGAGAGAAACAAAAAAAACACAAATAAGTTCAACCCGCTGACAGTTGGTATTGTAGCTGCCGTATGTACTCGATTAGCATTGTCTAAGATAATGAAACATCAGCCGGCCAAATTACCTTTTTGTTTCAGGGTTGTACGCACAAACGGATCGATTCGCACAAAGTCGAGTTGCACGTCGTTGGCCGCGAACGGTGACCACTTGCCGCCTTTCAATTCTTCGATCTCAATTGAATAGTCCTGTGCAAATTACAGACGGTGTAGACATGATTGGACAAATCTCACAGTGGCAGCACAAAACACAACGAGGTTTCCGCAGGCTCACATACTGTGAGCGAACCGTGGCCCCAAGGAGGGATATTTTCTTAGCACAGCAGCTGGCTGACTTTTCTGTCCATGTTTGATCAAGAGTGGTGGGTATCAAACTTGGTAATCGAATCGAATCTGGCTTGGTCACGTCAACTCTTCTGCATCAAAAACATTGAACAACGACTCTCAATTCAACCAGCGTAAAAGTTCATCATTAGCAGCTTGAACATAACTTAACGCTCGTCGAAAATCGTGGTAAAGTGAATCGCTTCATATCCTAAATGCAAGTCACGTAACCAAGGCAAGGCCGAATCGAACCAATCCGATCACCAAGTTTGAAGCCGACCCAAACGTTCTTGTTCATTCACCAATCTGATGTTTCACGCGCACTATAAATAAGGAACTAACCACATCATCATACACAGTGTATGCGTCGGGTGTTTTGTCCGTTTGTCCCTTCAAATGATGTGCCACCGATTTCACACGCAGCACACCTTTCTCTTTGAATACCCACTCCGACAAAGCGGTGACCAACGCTTGGTTGCCGGATTTAGGGTGTCTGGGAAGAAGTGGAAGTGTTTATGGTATAATATCTAGTGAAACAGCAGCAGGTCGCTTCGCGTTTGAACACAACTTGGTTGCAGTTCTGCCCTCACAAGTACAGTTTCGTGAAGCTTACTCGCGCGCATCGTTGCAACATTCCCATGAAGTGAACACAAAACTTTGCGCTTGCACGCATCGTACAACTTGACTTGGAATGGGTCGCCTTGAGTTGAGCCGCAACGACATTTTTAACAAGGCAACGATCAGCTCCAAAATGTTTCTACGCGGCGCATGATCAGACGCGACACGGAGCCTTTCTTGATTTCTTGTTTCCTTTTGAACTAACACGTTGAAATTTTTCACGAGCGAGCATCATGTGATTGTAACTGCAGAAGGCATATTGTGGTCCGTTGACCAAAGACCAAGTCGGAACTTGGTATACAATACGTGTTACCACAACGCGTGTGGTGCTATAATGTTTATTGACACACACCTAAAAGACATCAGTCTACACCTACTTTGCATTGGTGCCAAATTTATCGACGGCAGCCAGCAACATATCATCGCTAAACATATCCAATGATCCCGTTATCAACACTCGAGCGTTGTTACGAGCTTGCAGGGCACCGATCAACAGCACTTGTTGACCAACAGCGTGTGGGAACTGGAATATTTATTCATTGGATTGATTGATTTTCGATTTATTTATTGATTGATTAGATCGCACGAACCTCCTCGATCGGCGATTCAGGATTGAACGAATATGCCGTTGTATCGGCCGTCAGTATTTCGAGCGTCAGAGGATTGTCTTTCTCGGAAATCATGCTGAAAAACATGGAATGGAATAGTAGTGCACATGAAACCATAAATGATCACCCAATTCAGATGATAGCTGGGCGCAACATGGGCTGCTCGGTTTTTCTGGATGTTTAGGTCCTAATGTTTCTATGCAGTTGGTTACTTTGTAGCTGCGGTATACTGTCATTGACTACCGGCGGACTGTGAAAAAAATGATCTCACGGTTTGGAGCGAAGCGCTGAGCAGGTGTCCACTGAGATAATTGTTTTTTGTTGTCTATGGATTTGTGTTATCGGTCATAATTTTCGATATTGTAGGAATCAATTCCAGCGCACTCACCCGACACCCCTGAACAGCACGGGTGGCAGCGACTGTTTGGGTCCAGTGATGCGTTCAGCATCGGCCATCAATTTGCTGTCGGCCACAATCGTCGTGTGTCGTCCGTCATCGAGCTGGGTGTCGAAGTTGAGATGGTCGATCACCGATGTGCCCTCCTCGTCGAATTCAAAGCCGACCTCGCTCGCCAGTTCGCGCAGTGCGTCACCTGGGACACAGTCGAACGTTACACTTATTTTCTGAATTTATCTAAACGTAATTTGCACCAGGTACTCATCTAAATTTTTAGGCGCAATTTGACAAGATCTAGGGCATTTCGGCTTTGCAATGAAAAAATTCCAGGCGCAATTTGTACGAAACCTCCCGCTTTTCCCAAAATTGCATTGGGAAAAATTGCTAAGATTGCGTTCATACATTTGGAAGGCCGAGCGTGCAAGCCACAACGTGCGCTGCGTGCACAGCCACGCCAAGACTATTTGGCCCCAACAACGTTCTCTCGTTTGACCTAATGAAACAAAATGATCGAAAACAACAAGACGAACCAATGCTGGAGCTGGCGGCGACCAGCACGTTTCCTCCCTCATCGATGAATTTGACGATCTCTGGCACATTGACCGATCCACCGAACTCTGCAATTTGCATCAACACAAGCTCGTTGTGCGCCAATGTGAAGGTAAAATGATGGGGGATTGAAAATGTGTCGCTCACCTTCGACCGACGGCGAGAAGATTACCAAATGATCATAGACGAATTCACCATATTTGATCAACACCAGCGACGGGTCATCGGCGGATTTGAATGTCAGTTTGTGGCCGCGGTCTGCAATACAGTCCCATATTCACCATTTGATGCTTGGCGGCCTCCAAAATTACAAGAACACCTCAACCAGCCAGCAAACTGACCCATTAATGACTTCCAGAAGATGGAGTGCGTTTCGCGCACATTCAAGGAGTCAACCAGCACGAGGATCCTATCGGCTGATATCGCTCGAATGCCAATTACGCCAAGTAGGCACACAACAAGCAGCTTCATCGTGTGATTATTGTCGTTGGTTGTGCTGTTGGTGATCCTAAATATATGTATAAATCACGGAGTTACACATAAATCAACCCGCAATATTTTCTAATACAGATAAAGCTGGATGTATAGCCAGCTCGCGTTATAAATCAACGCACCTAAAGAAGGGACACAAGGCAGCAAGCAATGTTTTTATGATTATTATTTATTCTTGACGGCATTACCAGATAGTAATTGTGGTATCACGACAAAGAGAAAACACGGAGATAAAAAATGTGTTTGGTTCTATTTATATGGCCTGGCGCCTCGTTTGCAAGTACGTACGTACACCAGAAGAAACTCATGCAAGAATTGAGAAAAGATCCTTGGTAAATAAAAAAAGAATTCTAAACAATAGGGCACTTTCAACTTTCGCTTTCAAATGGAAATAAATAGACGAATGAATGAACATTTAGCATAATATTGATTGGATCACCAGAGAAATTAGCGGTCCAATAAAAACAATGAGCGAATCCAACCATGCGAGCGAGAAAAAATGAAGACCAACGAGCATAACAAACAATCGGAACAACACACGCCCAGAATAACATTAGTGAATTTATAATTATTCATTTAAAAAATTATCATTAAGAACCCAACGCGCACAATTGCACTATCGAGTCTATTGTTGGGGCGGAGGCTGAGGGTTGCCACCACTACCGCTACCGCCGCCGCCTGCAAATGGGAAATTAAAAATAGAGAGGCATCAAATCAGGAAAGGCTGTTTTAGCGGTTTTTAAATTAATAATTGTTTCAATTGTTATTTTCTGAGCGTTGCTTCGTGCCACTGAGTCTGTTTTGGACTCGCGTTGTAAAATCCTTCCAGGGCCACTACAAGAAGCATGAAACATTTAAGTTCCTTTACAACGTACCGTGGCGACCGTCTCGAACACGATATGGCCCCAATAATGGTAGGCTACTTGTACAACTTGTGATGTTTAACACCAAATAAAATAACAACACGTATCTAACAGATATTGGTCGCACAATGACTAAATCAGAATTCATCTACCCTGATCTTCAGGTTCAACCTTAACCACTATGCTACTTGTATTTTTGACAAAACATTTTCAGCTAAAAATAATCTAGCAGATCAACCACGTTGCCGCAGGTCTGAAACATTCTCTTTACCACATACTTTGTGTGCGATCACGCAACGCAACGTCATTGCCCCGTCACTTTCCCTCTTCACGATTCAGGAAAAAAATTTGACCAATTCTTATAATAGTCATTGTGCGACCAATAGCATTATGAACTCTGACAGATGTGTGAGATCCGCAGATTAAACGCTTGTCTATTCCAAAAAGCGCGCGCCCAGTGACAGTGACACGCTACACGAATGCGGACCATTCAAAACCGTTTAAAATCCAAGAATATCGGATGACCAAACACAACGCAATTAACCTGATCCTCCAGTTCCCCCAGAACCTCCGGACCCTCCGCCACCCCCGCCATCCGGATCATTCGGGTCGCCACCCTGGAAACTTCGTCGCAGTTGGTCGACCAGCTCCGGGTTGGCGCTCTGCATTTGGGTTGCTAGTTGTTGGCCGACCTGCGAGTGTTTGTTGTGAAGGGATTGACTTCCGATCTGTTTGTTAATTCTTGTTAAACGGGGCCTCCTAAAATTACTACACCTCAAAATTGACCAAACTCATCTGCACAATGCATACCTGCAGTAGGCCAGTGAGTCCTTGCGGATTGCCGCCGGCACCGCCCTGTTGATTCATCATACCACCCATCATATTGGCCATCCTGCAACGAACAAAGTGGAATAAAACTAGAAATACTGTTAGTTCAGATTCTGAAACGTAGGTTACCGCTTGTGTGAGAAACGGCAAGTTTGTGAACTTGCAAGAACATAAAGCGCCTGTTTCGTCAACAAACGAAAATTGTCGCTTTCACAAATTGACTGACATGTTTTGCATATTCGGATCGGACAACATCTGCGTTGCCATGTTCATCATAGCTGGATTGTTGAGAATGCCACCGAGATCGAGACCACCCGGCACGCCGCCGAACGGATTCTGCAAAAGATAAGGGCGTTTTTTCTTTTTTCTATAAATTACAAGTCACAATGTGTGTGTTCACACATTACAATTACAAGACCCAGATAGGCGGTTTCAGATTTGATGAGCGGTCCGGTACGCTTTACGCTATGGTTTTGGCCATGTTACTTTTTACTGATGCCACAGCACATTCGGCCCCAATCCCAGAGATTTTTATTGTGGGAACAAGCCCTGGATCAATGGTCGCGATGGAAGAAATCAGTGGTGTCGTTGGTAAATCAAAAAGTCAGGATACCGGATACCCAAAATCCAAAATTTTCGGATACCGGATACCCAAAATGAAAAATCTCGGATACTAGGGGGGGTTGCTCCCTAAAATAAAAAATCTCGGATACCCAGGGGGGTTGTTCAAAAAAAGTCAATTTTTTAAGAGGAAAATTGAGCAAAATCGGTGTTGAAAGCGCAAAAAATGGTGATTTTGGGGGTTAATCTTGCGCCAGCAAGCGATTTTGAGCATTTTGGAGGTAAAAATGGCCGATTTTTACCGTTTTCGGAAAATTTTTAGGGTAGGATACCCTTGGACAAAAAGTCAGGATACCGGATACCCCTGGGTGAAAAAATCAAGATACCGGATACCGGATACTGGGGGGGTAACCCCCCTTCCCCCCCCCCAACGACACCACTGGAAGAAATTAATGGCACCTGATGCTGAGCACCTGATGATTCTACCAATAAACCAATCGCCACAGCCAGTCGTGACTAACCGTGCCACCGAACGGACCAGCGCCCTGTGGCTGTGCGCGTTGTTCCGCCGCTCGTTGTTGTGCGATCTCCATGTTGTTCTTGTAGTTCTCGTTGTCCGACTCGTATTCGAGTGCTTTGCGATACGCGTCCACAGCCTCCGCGTAACGATTCTGACACGACAGCGCCAGACTAGAAATGAAGGACGTCATCAGCCTACAGTTTTCTTATTTGTGGAAAATTCAGACCGTTTCTCAACATTCTGCATGGACAGTTGCATCACACAAAGATATCAGGGTTTTAAGCGCGAAATTGACAGCCTTCGGCTGATTTTTCTGCACGATTGGGAAACTCTACGCTTGCGACTAATCTAACTTGGATTAGATCACAACAACCTCCGTCACCTGAATTTCTTTCACAAAGCATGTTTCGTGGTTCACAGCTAACGGGGACCGACCCGCATGATTTTTTTGTTACATTTTGTTCAGGTACACCCATAAACATGTATCAAGCATTAACAAACATCAACCAACCCCATTCTGCCATATGCCTTGCTGTATGCCGGGTCAATGGCAACGGCCTTGCGACAATCTTGTATTGATAGATCATGTTGCTCGAGTTTACCGTACGCCGCCGCTCTGCAACCACGAATGTTCTATTTGTAGCATTTTTCAGATGAGTTCGAAAGATCTTTTCTCAATTAAAAATGAGCCAACCGATTGCAGTAATAGACGGCGTTGTTGTATATTTTGATGGCATCGGTGTACTTCTGTACGGCCTCCTCATAGTTGCCCGCACGCATCAATTCGTTCCCCGCGTTCTTCAAACCTTCGGCCTGCTGTTTTTCGCTGTCGGTCGGCTCGGGCTTGGCGGGCTGTTGCAAAATAAGTGAACATAAACAAGAATCAATTTTTTTGCCGATTCCGACAAAACTTCGCAAGTAATGGTCTTTGCCCGCTTGTGCGTTTGGAACCTGTGAAATCCAGGCATTGAGTAAATTGGAATGGAAAAATTAATTTTATAATGTTAGATTTTGTCGCTTGCGAGCTCTCTCCTCTTTGAGAAACAACGTGATTCGGATGTCGAAGCTCTCTGCCCAAACCAAAAAAATGTCAAGCTGCAAAAAAACTAGAGCCTTTCCGTCTCCAAGCATCAACCAACCAAACCGACGGATAAACGACAACATCACAGGTCAAACACCTGAGCCGACGAGACCCAATTTTCTGAATGGTCCGACTCCGAGTGAAAACAAAAGCCGCTGATCTTAAAAAACAACTATCCAAACTCAAACTGTACCTGATTAACGTCAGCATCAACACCTCCCTGCGACGACGACAGGCCTTCTGCGCTCGTGAAGCAGTCGATGAGAGGACGCGACGGTTGGAATGACAAATCGGTTTCTTCCATGCCAAATCCCGTTTCCAGACATTGTAGCGCTACTGAAAAAATTGTTTTGATTAGTGAGGTGCATTAGTAAACGGCAATAAACAGAACAGTTAAAGCGCGAGCAGACAATATCGCAGAAACCTAAACACAAGGGAGGGGTAAGGGTTTATTTTTTGCTGACCCCGTTTTGGGGGCTGTGGCTGGGGATTTGAAAATCTCAAGTGGTGAAACCGCCACCTCAGGTGACCACTAAAAAACCATGGTGAAAAAATATTGAAACTTTTTATTTGGGAACGGAAATTTCAAGAAAAATTAGCAGTTTTGGTATAAACATGGGGTGAAAAAGTTACATACCGATACCGACACTACCGACACCTCAGAAAAACCGACACTTTTGGCCGCCGACACCGACATTAGTGGTGTCGGTACCAATGTAGTTCCTGGGGGGGGAGGGGGGTCCCCCCCTCGGGTACGCTATCTCCCCCTCGGGTGGTACACTATCCCCCTATCTCCCCCTCCGGGTACACTATCTCCCCCAATTTTTGCCTAAAATGGCCATTTTTAGGCCTAAAATGGGCATTTTTAGGCCTAAAATGTGTGATTTTTGGGTCAATGTTTTCAAAAGTCGCCAAAATACCCTTTTTATGAAGAATTTTTTCCGAAAAGGGGCAAAAATAGGTCAAATTTTCTACCTCAAAAAGTTACTTTTTCCCAAATTTGGGTCTTCCCCCCCCTTCCCCCCCCTCGGGGGTACACTATCTCCCCCTCCGAAAAAAACGGAGGGTCCGCTATCTCCCCCTCCGGACCAGGAACTACACTGGTCGGTACCGACACCGACCTTTTTCCGACACCGACGCCGATCCCTACTATCGTAGTTCCTGGTCCGGAGGGGGAGATAGCGGACCCTCCGTTTTTTTCGGAGGGGGAGATAGTGTACCCCCGAGGGGGGAAGACCCAAATTCGGGAAAAAGTCACTTTTTGAGGCAGAAAATTTGACCTATTTTTGCCTCTTTTTGGAAAAAATTCTTCATAAAAAGGGTATTTTGGCGACTTTTGAGAACATTGATCTAAAAATCACACATTTTTGGTATAAAAATGCCCATTTTAGGCCTAAAAATGCCTATTTTAGGCAAAAATTGGGGGAGATAGTGTACCCGGAGGGGGAGATAGGGGGATACCACCACCACCTGAGGGGGAGATAGCGTACCCGAGGGGGGACCCCCCTCCCCCCCCCCCCCGGGAACTACACTGCCTACTATACAGTAGTGTATTAAGGCTTGATGGCGGTGTACTGTACAGGTACACGTACATTTATGCACGTGTGTTGTTCGTTCAGAGCACATAATACGCCTCTTATTGACGGATAGACACGAATAAATGCGATTACAAGCGAAAAAACATCCTTTCAAACCCCTTTTTAGGGGTTTTTGGGGGTATTTTTGGGAACAATTTTTCAGGTTCGGGTCAGTGAATTAACAGAGGCCCCCCGGAATAGAGCCCCCCGTAATAGAGCCCCCAAAATGGGGTCAGTGAATTAATAGAGCCCCCTTCTATTTAGGATTTTACGGTACCTCTCCCACACATGGGCTGCCTGCTGCCACTGAATAGAGCCCCCTAAATGATATCCCCTACAGAGTAGTGTATTGAGACTTGTTCGTCTGGAGCATATAATAGGCCTCTTATTGATGAACAGACACGAAAAAATGAGGTTTAGCGAAAAAAATCCTTATTCAATTTCAAATTCAAACACCTTTTTTATGGGGTTTTTGGGGTATTTCTTGTAACAATTTTTCAGATTCGGGTCAGTGAATTAATAGAGCCCCCGTAATAAAGCCCCACAACCGAAAAAGGGATCAGTGAATTAATAATAGAGCCCCTTGTATTTAGGTTTACGTTACGGTAACCTTCTAAAGTTTCGACTTCTTCCTCAGTGCGTTGTCCATTAGCGATCTCCTGTCTCACGAACTGTATGAACGCGGCCACCAGCCGTTTCTTATTGCAATTACTCGACGACATGGCGTATAAAGCTGAACCTGAATACCTGATAGCTGATAAAAATTTTATGAAATCATGAAAACATATTTTTTTATTTTTTGTTGTTTTGTTTTTGTTTGCTTTTCCAAGTCCCTGTCTCAGCACTGTGACGTGCCACAGCCCGTGCCTGTATCAAAAAGCTCACCAACGTGATGCCCATCCCCACCGAATATTGAATGTGCACCATCAGATGAGAAGTTCTTGGGTTTGTTATGCACCATGTACTTCAATTTCAGTTCCATATTACTTTTTCTGTGCATCTTATTCGATGGTCCAAAGCGGATGCGTCTGCACCCAGGGCAGAACGTAATCGATTTCTGCTCGCTGGCAAAACGTGCTGAAACATTCTTGGTGCCTTCGTTTTCGGCCAGCTAGCGCAGTCGTAAGAACGCTTCAAACCTAATTCTGGTTGCCTGGAAACTGTCGCTACCATTTTGGAATTGAATCCATTTGAAAGTGAAGACCCCAGTAATTCCATCAAAATCCGTGAACCATTAATTGAATCAGAAACCGGACAGTTTTGCCTTTTTTTCAGTGAGCGACCATAGTTCAATCGTTTTGCCTCACTGAAATTCTCAATCATTTTCCATCTCGCACTCGATTGATTTTAGCCAATAACTGGACGGGGCCCGTGCCAACGGCCAGGCTAAAGCTTCGCGCCCGCGCACCCTGGGCTATCCAAAAAACCCGTTAGCATACCCAAAGCTACCCGTGAAAACTGAACCGTGCCCCCGAGGCCACAGACAGACATACATACATACGTCTTCCAGATTTCTGATATTGCAAATTACCATCATGGATGAGAAGAACAACGTTCGAGTCTGCTGCTGTTGCAACGTTCACATCAAGGTCGGTTTAGGCATAAGCTGGTTCATGGCTATTCTCCTCAATCTCCTTGAATAAAGCTTAATTGCAACAGTTGCCGAATAAAATATCGAAAAACATCAACAATCTTGCAGCTGCTAATGCTGATCGTCTATATTCTGTCGATGGTTGCGAGCGTCGCCTTTATCCTGCCCTGGCTGCGTCACAGTGACGTTTTGCCGTTGGGATTTGTGCTTCTCGCGTGCAGCAATGCTCTCATTATGGTGGTCACTTGTTCAATCGGACTGCATGCACTCAGATGTGAACGACCAAAGTTGGGACTGGCGTTTCTCATCGGACAGGTTCGTTGGTATGATGATTTTCTCTTTTTTGCTTTTGATAAATGAAGCGCGGATAGCAATCTCCACGAACAGCATCCACGTTGCAAAACGGATTCAATCATCCCCACCGTGACGTTGAAGTCCAATTTTCATGGACAAGTCTTCCTGTTCGGAGCTTAAGCCTAAGCGTGAAACTAAGCCTAAGCCAAAGCCTACCAAAGAAAGGAAAAACTGACGTGGATCTTGCGCGTGATAATTTCTACCTCCCAATGATAAAGGTGAGCCCTGAGCCCGATTTATCATCTCCTTGTTGTTTCAGGGATTCAACATCCTGGTGAGCGTGATCGAGTGCTGTCTGTTCATTTACATCATCAGCATGCCCGAGTCCGTTGAAGCGTAAGTTCGGATTGCAATCTTTTGTTTGAGGTCAAATATTTGACATTGCTTGTCAAAAGACGTCACAGTGATCAGTCAGTGCAATAGAATACCAACCAATTGACTTTAATTCGAGTTCCGATCATCTCCAGGATTTTGACAAATCGGTGTGCTTTACTTCACCAGGTCATCATCAGTGCGAAGAGACTGAATTCTCTATTTCCGTATTTTGTCTCAAATAGGGCTTCACTGTTGTGGTGCACCAGGACATCATCAGTTAGAGCCCACGATACAAATTCTTTCTATTTCAGTCGCTACCAATCCCAATACGAAGATCGTTACGGCAGTGAACCATCAGCTGACTCAATCACGTTCGCCACCTACAAGCTGTTGAATCAACTTCGATTCACATTCTACTTCTGTCGCAACATCGGCGCAATTGTGTTATCCGTGTTCTTCATTCTCTACGCTCGGCAATTGTATTCACATTTGACCATTAAGCGACAGAATTCGCTGCCGATGACTTCGATCACCGGCAAACCCGCTGCTCGTCACGACGATTAGGGTGCGAGTCGTGTTGTATTCCGCAGCACCCTCTATTCTAATGATTCCGGTGAATATTTTTGAACGAAAGGTATATTTTCTCCATCCTATCCCTTGCCGACCATTTATATGATAAATATTCGTCAACAAAACTACGCATCACGATCACTGTAACTTGTACCTTGGATTTAATCAGGAGTGAAGACTCGAACTGTTCAAAATCGGCAGCTTTTGGAGATAATGCTGACAGAAATTGATTAGAGCACTGTATGCACACATAATAATTATACATAGATAAAGATTATTCATCTTTGGATTTCTGATCTTTCATAGACAATGCTGGTCGATGTTCTGTGGCTGTGACTTTAGGATTCGTCAACGTTTTTTACTTGCATTTTTTCTTTTGACTTGTTTCTTGATTTCTCACTTGTCAGTTCTGTTGATCTGTGCTCCGAAAATCGTTTTGTTTGCGCCAGAAAAATTAGTTTACCGATAAATGAATCCTTCAAAGACAAGATTTTAGTTTTTTATTGATGTAACCATCGATTTAGAGTCAAGAAACACAACATTCATCACATTTTGCGCTGTAAAGCCGAAATATATATAAAATAAAAATGTAAATTCACCTTTTCTTTTTATAAAGTAACTGTACAAAGACATTATTCCAAACATATCCGACGTGTATAGGTGAACGAACGAAAACAAATCTTATACGACTTAGTGTGGTGACACAGAAGCAGAGAAGAAAGGAAACGAAACATTAAAAACAAGATCAGTTCACCGAGCTGTTTTGTTGTGGGACGATAGAAACCTTCAGCTCATTTTCATTGATTCTGGCTGTATTACGGAAAAGTTCAATATAGTATACAATATCTATGAATACTGGTTGCGTGTGTTTGACTACAATATTGATTTATCACATGGTGACTGCGAAACCAATAAGTTACGGACAACATTGTTGAAACAAATGTGGTCACGAAAAAATGGAACTTAAAGGTGTCCATTTTCAACAGTAAGTATTTTTTACTCCTTAATGCACGAAAAAAGTTCTGTTCTCCTCATAGTTTTTACGTGCTATAACACACTATAGCTTCGGTGACTAGGCAGTTTAACAGGCGAAAGATGGTAAAGGAAATATTGTTGGGTGATCAAAAAAAATCCGAACGAAACAAACAACTACACGATAATCTATCGAGTAAATAATCGCAGACAGAAAGTGAGCAACATTATTATAGTGGTATAAAACATATGGATATCGCTTTCAAGCGCGCGTGCACCAAACAGCCATGTGCTTCAGCTACAGTCATGGTCGGGTATACCGGGCTGAAGGCGCACGCAGGCGTATCACGCAATGCCTGGGCAAGCACCTGTGTATATACAGTACACAAAGACAACACTGCTATAGTCGTCGTCGTCGCAAGGAAATCTCAATGTGCCACAAATGTAGGACTTCAGAACCAATTTCTGTCAGAGCTGTCCCATATCTGCGACCATACGTATATCTTTGCACAAAAATCTGGAATTGCACGTTGCATGCGCTACAGTAGTGAATCTATACAAATTGGTGTGACTAGGTTACACTTTGAAGGGAAATGACACGAACGATGATTAGAGCAGTATTTTCAGTCAAAACATGTCATCAAACGAACGCGTTCGAACAAACAGACATATATAAACGTTGACCCGAGATTTTGTACACCAGAAGTAAAAAAGACTTGACTGAATTTGCGTGTGTGCGTGTGCTGTGCGTGTGGTACGCGCGCTTTACGAAAACTATTACCGTGCACATGTACACAGAAAATAAAAATATGACACGACAACGCAAGAAAGAATGACACAAATGATAACATCAAATTTTCATACAAAAACACATGTGTGTAAATAGAAACGCGAATCTGATTCAATATAAGTATATAACGTCAAAAATGAAAACCTGCAAAAAAGAAAAACGAGCGAGCGACAAAAAACTACACAATATGATGGAGAGATGCAAGAATAAACACGCCGGATTACCAGAGAGAATATACAATCTTTCCGTTGTTGCTGTTTAGCTTATGGAAACGACGATGAGCTTCGTTGGATGCGCGTGGTGGGAAACAAAAATACAAACACCATTCGGTCCGCGGCGTGATCCGGCCCATTTGATGGGCTGGCACTGTACGACATAAAATCTGAGTGACAGATCGAAGTCCTGATCCGTACTCAATAGCTAGTTCGTGCGTATCGAGATTTCGAATTACGCTTTCACACCAAGGATGCAAGGACCGAGCGGCGTGCACATTTCTCATCCCGGATCACGCCCAAAAACGTGAGAACAACAAAAAAATAGGACACGCGCGCTGATGTTGGACGTTGACGATCAGAATTCGGCGAATTCCTTGGCGCATCGCTCCTTGTCCGACGGTTTGATCTTCTCTTCTTCGTAGTCGTCGAAGTTCGATGCGTCACCGGGACCGCGCGTCTTCGGCACAAACGGCGCGTCGATCTGTGCGTAGAATTTTGGTGATGTTTCAATTTTAAGTGGTGTCCCAGTCGGAAAAATTCCATATGCCGGGGGCACCCGACTTTAGGTCAGTATAATGCGTTTTGATATTCTTATCATGTTTTAACCAAAAACTTTAACTGTGGTGAATCCATGATGCAAACGGTGCCACAAAACAGAACGAGAACTATAATTTATGACTGTTTGTTGCACCGACTCTGACTAGTTTGAGCGAAAAGCGTTCTGCTGTAAAGTTACAATTCGAGAAACGCCTTGAGACTCAGGGCAAGCAGATCGAAAATCAAAAATTGAAAATGTGAGACCACAGCACACAAACTAAAACTGAGGTTGGTCCACGGGTGCACACAACGATGCTGTAAAACAGGTCACCACAACTGCAATAGGAAAAACACCCAAGAATGAATATCAGAGAACCACACGCAGTAAGAGACGAGTACAGTCAAACCCCCACATAGCGGACCTCTTCACAAAGTTAGAGAGCGGGTGGAGGTTCCTCCACGATTTCGGGGTTTGACTGTACGATAACGGCTTGAGCCAACCTGGTCGGCGGTTGCATGCGTAACCGAGCAGTGAGATTCGAGATGTTGTTGTGAGGTACAGTACCGGTCAGAAATCAATGAACGTGTCGGCGTGCGCGCACGTGTCCGCTATCGACATTGTCTCGATGTCGGTGACGATATCAAAATGACGCGTGTCGGTCGGTCCCTTTGTCAATGGGAAGATCGCCTCGAACAGACGGGTGGCGCCGATTTTGTAATCGACACGGCCGAATTCGTCGAATTTGACTGACGGCGGGGTGATCTAGGGCGCACGACACAAACAGATAGTACCGTACTACATCCGTTGAGAGCGTTGGGAAAATCAGAATATTGGTACCGTTGTGCGCATCAGCACAGCATGGCGCGCTACCATCAGAACAATGAGGTTTCTACAGTGGTGTGAAACATCTCATGGCAGAAACGCGCGAAAGTTATGAGTCTGTTTCAAAAAGCACTCTGTGCTTACACGGGTGGTACCAATATTATGATGACCCGATCCACAATACTGTACTGTGCCTGTGCGCACAACACGCAACCAAGAGTTAGGACCAGAGTGGATCGCTATCCGCACATGGTCAAAGTCTTGATTTACGAATTGAGCACAACCAACACATCACATGCGGCGTGCGAATTAATGTTTCAAACGGAACTGCTTCACTACTAAAACAACCAAAAAGTTTCACCGCACCATAACAACAATCAAAAGTAAAGAGACACCGCTAGCTGAAATCGCCAAAAAAGAGAAAACCACCAAACAAAATTTAAAAAGCGAAGAAGAGTCGTCGAAAGACCACACATGCGCGAAGAGACCGCCCTGTCGATTTTCAGAAACGCACCTTTTTCTGATAAATTTGTATCCAGTCTGTGGTGGCGAACCATTTGTGATTTTTGATGTCGGCGACACCGTTTTTGAGATTGCCGTATCGTTTGGTAAGGTCCACTTGCAGCAGGTTCTTCAGCAAGTCTTTCAACTCATTACTGAAGTGCGACGGGAATTTGACCTGTGTGTGTGAAACATTTGGATGGTCAGTGAAAATCAGGCACGAATTTACAGCCTGTATCGAACTTGGAGATCGATCCCGTTTTGATCACGTGACTTTTTCGGTGACGATGTTTTGGGATTCGGTGAAAACAACTTCAACTGCGGTCCAATCACCAAGTTTGATAAAACAAGTGAGAAGAATTCCGATACATTCTCCATGATAGAAAAAAACAAAAAAACTGATCGTACGCACTTTCCCTGATACGATTTTTTCATAAATTTGAATCGGCTGATCGGCGAAAAAAGGCGGGTAGCCGGCGGCCATCTCGTACACGAGCACACCCAGTGCCCACCAGTCGACGGCACGGTTGTAACCCTGCAGATTCAGGCAACTTTTACCAGTCCTTTGCAAATGTTTCGTTTGACGGCCAGAATAGCGATTTAGAACACGGCGACTAGGTGTACTGTATATGGTAGGAAGCTCGCAGGTCACAGACCAAGAGTGAATTGCACAGGAAGGTGCTTTTATTGCCAGTGTTGAACTCTGTTTGTGTCAGACGGTCGGTGCGACGGGTCATCGTCACTGCGACAGCACCAGATAGTCACGTGACCACAAAACCAAGACAAGTTTTGTTCACCGCTGTTCTATTATTTGTTTGATGTTTCACAATCGAGATGAGCGACTCACTTTACTGAGGATAATCTCTGGCGCTAAGTACTCGGGCGTGCCGCACAACGTCCACGTTCTGCCTTTGACCCGTTTGGCGAAACCGAAATCTGTTATCTGCAATTTCAAAACAAAGTTTGCTATAAATCTGTTGAAAGAAAACAGTGCGTGAGACCTCACCTCCCTTGCAATAAATAGTTCGATATTTTTCAGCTATACTGTAGCTAACCTTTAAGTAACCAGTATTGTCGATGAGTAGATTCTCTGGCTTCAGGTCGCGGTATATTAAATCGAGGGAATGCAGATATTCGAAAGCTAGCACAATCTGCGCGGCATAGAACCGCGAATGGGGCTCGCCGAACCGGCCGATTCGTCTCAAATGCGAAAACATCTCGCCGCCGCTCACAAACTCCAGCACCATGTACAAGTAGGAATTGTCCTGAAACATCAACAGGCAGGTAGTAGGTTACGGTGGGTTTGGCAGAATAATTTACGTGTCAGTCAGACTTGTCAGTCAAGCAGCCGTAATAACACGCGACCACCTATACATAATACAGTAGCACAGTGACTGGAATGGCATGAATGAAAGCTGTGCACCACTTATTTCTGAGCACATCACAATGGGCGGAGCCCACAGACTGACTGGCGATCGGATAGGAATGGGCGCGAAGCGATCGCCCTGACCAGATCTGGTCATGTGTGTTCGTGTTCGATACACCAGGCGGATCCGGCCATCAAGTTTGATGACGGTCCCCCATCCATGGTTGGCTTTGCGCGGTGTTTATAAAAGTATCGACAGCTATCTGGCGACCTAATGCACAATCGCGAATTGTGAATAAACATAAAACGATATCTATACGCCTTTGTGCACAAACCTTGAACGAGAAGTCCATTTTGACAAGGAACGGGAAGTCGATCGCCTGTAAGATGCGTTTCTCATTGAGCGTGTGCTCGACCTGCTTCAGCTTGACCACCTTGTTCTTGTCGAGAATCTTCATCGCGTAGTACACACCTGCCACATCAACAACGGAATGCAATGGAAGAGAAAATAGTGTTATTAAGCGAAGAGAGAATGACAAATGCAATGGAAAAGAAATTAGTGAAGTCAAAGCAGAAATCAAACACACCGTCTCGTTTGTGTTTGACGAGCATGACACGACCAAAGGAGCCAGTGCCGAGCGTCTTGAGCAGATCGAAGTCCTCGAGACCAGCCGTGTTCTGAAAGACAAAAGAATTGAAATTTTTTTCGAAGTTGGTGTTTCAGACTGTCTGAAGAATCTAGGCCCACCGCTGCTGATTGACTAAAAGCCCTCAGTTTACCTGCGAAGGGTTGTCCCATTTGGCCTTGAAGTCCTCGCGCGCTCGTTCGAGAAACTCTTTGACTGAAAAACATCAAGGAATGGTTAGTTATATACATACATGTGTAACTGTTGAAACATCACTGTTATGGCTTAAAAAGTTTTCCATTGAAGTGCAAGTGTGCTTGTGTACTGTGCGTGTGTAGAGTACAGCCACAGATTATTGGGGTAAGGGACGTGTTTGTGTTTGATCTGAAAAAAGTGATATTTCGCTATCGGTGCTAATGCGTATGTACGTGTGTGAAAAAATGCGTGTGCCAACTGAAAGTGCACACAGTGAAACATTAGTGAGCTTACACCAATGTCGTTTGCTGGCCTGGCGACGCAGTGACGATGCTTTATCGATTGATGCTTGAAACATCACCAGATTCCAGTGCATGTGTGGAGGGAAATTAAAAATTCGGTAGATTTCTATGCTAATAAGAGCAACGAATTAACAATGAATAACTTGTCCGGATTGAAAGTCCTATCTTGGCAAGTTAGTCGCAATAATAGCCTATTGTCGCCATGGAAGCCAAACATTGCCCATCACTGCACGTAACACACAATACTGTATTACCAGCAGCTGGTACGTCAGCAGGATGGCATGGGGCATGGGTAGGGCTTATACTGCAGTGGTCAACTCAAGTGATCAAATCACTTCGTCAACTCACTTTGCAGGCTCGTCAAGTCACCCCGAATGCCATTATTTCTTGCGCTCACTCGGGGCTGTTGTAAGTTGACGAAGGGATTTGACGACTTGAGTTGGCCACAGTAGCCCATGGCGGGTAATGGTCTCATATACGTTGAAAAGTAGTCTTGACCTGGTGTGACGTCACTGTGAGCAGGGATGGGTAAAAAACGTTTTTTTCAAAAACTTTGTTTAAATAACAACTTTTTTTTGAGAAAACACCCAGATGCCCAACACATGTTCCAAAAAGGTTTGAAAATGTGCGTTTCAGGAAGAAATAATGGCTAAACAAAGTAATTCTGTGTGTTATAGAGCAAAATAAACGTGACTCAACCCCTTTTTGCGAGTTACAAACATTCCGATTTAGTACACATACTCTGACCAATTTGGCAGGGGGTCGACCATGAAAATCAAACTCCGTATATCGACGTATCTCGACTCATTTTTTATCTCGACAAAGTAAAAATTTGTCGAAAAATTTTTTAAAAACATTCGGCGAGAAAATGATTTTCCTTGAATATCAGGGTACTTTCCTTGAAAAATCAGTAAAGGTCAAATAAATTCAGGGCCAAAAAAACGACCCAGGCGTTTTTTACACAAAACCGTCGTTTTTTTACAAATAAAATCGCCGTCGTTTTTTTACCCAACCCTGACCGTGAGCCATACAAACAAACGGGGAATACAGTGCGCGTGTCTGCTATCTTTGAGCGACTGCGCTAAAAATAGCTGCAATCCAATACGATCGTTTTTTTTCTATTTCCAGACGAAAGAAGATAAAACAAATATAGAAAACGTAGATTTTAGATTTTCAGCCGGTCCATACACCTTCTGTATATACACACATCTGGTAATGTTGGGTTGAGCCTTTGGGTCTGGATCAGCTGTACGCACAAGATTGGAACGCTAAAAAACGGAGCTTTTTTGCGTTGCTTGTGTTTGGTTCTTGAGACAAAATGTACATAGACTGTTTGATCGGGATAAAATTGTGAACGCGCGCCGGGGCGCAATTTCGAAATGAATAAAAATAAACGCATTTGCTCGAGCGGGTGTTGAAAATATTGCGACGCGCTAAACCCGTCCATAAAATGCACCATATTTTGACATACACACATGCAGAGAGAGCGATTCGTTATGAATAGAACTGAGTTGCTTAAAAACTCGTTTTTTCATGAGTTGAAAGTAATCTGCACCGTGTGCCTGAGCAGCGTACATATATGCACAATTTTGGGTTGAATACCACGACCATGGGACGGCATCTGAAAGTTCGGCTTTGATCCATTTGGCACCAAAAAGTTGAGAAGAGGCGACACAATAAAAAGACGCAAGCCAATCTGTGCATGTATACATAGGTTTTGTTGGTAAAGGGGCAAGACAAATGGTACCATGCTGGTATTTTTAGAAGAAAGTTCTGTTCGAAAATCAATCAGATTGCGCCAAAAAAGACAGAGAAAGCAATGTTGGAGTTGGCTTGCTGCAAATACATACATGAGGAACGACTTCCAATTTAGAACCAAACGATGTAGAACAGAGAATGGTTGGGAACATATAAAACGTGAAAAATGCGAACATCTTTGGTGCCCATATGCCGACGAAAAGAGCATGCAGATGCAACGGCGCATAACCTATTTATTGGTTTTCAGTTTGGTGTCTTGAACGCCACAGGTTGAAACTTTCAACAAGATATACGCGAAATTATTCGGCTCCCACCACCATTTGGGTGTGTACAATTTGTGCACGGGTTGTACCAGTGCCCCGACACATATAATTACCTTGTTTTTCATATTCGGATAGCACGATGGGTGCGTCAGCCTGCGATCCTGCCGGTTCCATACGATTTGGGGGCGCGGTCGCTTGCTTTTGTATTACTCGTTGTTTCGTTTGTTCAAATCATCAGATAATAATGTTTCGGGTCTAGTTTCGTATCAAATGACACAGGGTATTGATTTTCGAGATCAGAATCAGACACGTGAGCGGAGATCTTAAAAATGTCTGGGGAACTGTATAATATCATTCGAAGCACAACGGATGCGCAACTGGACTTCCGTAACGATGTCTCAGGGCAGCAAGTATACCGAAGGTATAAGTATATTTGTCTCTATTTTTATCGGATTTAGCACTAATAACACTGCATAAATCGAATGATGGTCTTAACCGTGGACATGAAGGACAGTGGCAAAGAATAGATCAAGTAAACAATATTAGCGATGCTTCTAATTTTATCAGCGCAAAGGGCTGTTGCTGCCTGGTGAGCTATAACATTATAGAGCAGGGATATGTATATGTATGTACATAAGTTTACTGCACCAAGCTTGGGGACGTTGTAACTTTTGAAGTGTCGTATTTATTTATTCTAGCTGATTATTAATGGTACCCAGTAAAACGTGTCAGCTTGTCGGCCTCAGATGGTGATTCCCGAAATCTTAAACAATATGTATATGTAGATCAAGACTAGGGCCACAACAGGGAAAGTAACGTACTTTAGTTTGTACTCCGTAAAATACCCACATGCGACTCATACACACACCTGTATGCCTTTCAAACAAGAGCAGTCAAGTGTGTCCCACATACAGTACGCAACGCAAGGTATAGGTGACATGAACCATCTTGCGGTATGTACAGTGATATATGTACAGGCTAGATACCCTACTGTACCCTAAGCGGCACCTATGCACGTACAGGTACATATACCAACGTATACATGTGTACATATATAGTACATACATACGTACTACATGTACATAACTACCGGCCTACAGCTTAGGTGTACCTTTCTATATCGATTAGTCTCAACTCCGGGACTGGCTTACTTGCTGAAATGATAACGATGCTTGCCCACAGCAGGGCACGCGTTGACAACACTGTGTACAATATGATGTGCTATAAATAGCTCAAGTGGCAAAAGACACAAGGCAGAAAGAGCTGGGTGATATAGCTTGCTCGCGCTCGCTTTGGGTGCTTATTATATAGATGCGGCGGTCGTAACTGGCGCTAACTAAATACATAGGCTAAGCGCTCCTGTGCCTATAACTTGCTAGGGCCTCTTGCATGTGTCATAATTTTTGTAGTTGCTGCTTGCTGCGCGCTTGCACAAGCCATCATACTGTATATAAGTTTCTGTGTACTTATAGACTACCTCTGCCCTCTGCCGTATAAAGTAGGGGATAGAATAAAGCCTGTAACAGGCAGCAGATCTCAATAAGTGTACCCATGTAAGAGGGGTGATATAGCCAGATAAAGAGCGCAGCAAAGAGCACGTTCATGTAAGCCCGTCTCTGAACATCACCCGTATTGAGTACCTGTGGCACAGCGTACAAACTCAGGCTAAGATAGAGAAGAACAAAAAACCAAACTGTTTTGCGGGGCAATGGTCAGATGACAGTGTAGCTTGGAGCCGGGGCAGAAACACTCCAAGCGCCTACGCTGCATTGCATATTAGTTTTTGGTCCGAAACATAAACATTAAACTTCCCATTGCTTCGCGTTTTTAAAAATACAACGCTCTATTTTGAGCACCACCCAAGCAGAACTTGAAATTTTTATCAAAAACCCAAGCAAAGTGCGTTGGCATGCACAGACACAGCTTACATGTGCCCACACATGGGGGCATGAGAGATCGATGTTTAGGTTACGGCATTACGGGTGCTATTTTTAGATCAAACAAAAAAGTGTGTATGAAAGGCCCGGTTAACTGTTGTTGTTGGCTGGCCGTGGCGCAATTTTTTTTGCACAACAAAATGTCGAAGCATTTTCAGCACGAACACGAATAGGACCAAGCACGTTGGGAGTAAGAACTTGTGCAGGTTTAGTTTGGTTGCTTCGCAGCACATTGAAAAACAAAACAAAGCTCTGCATTCAGCCAGAGGCCATAAAAACGCCAGAAAGGTCGCGCCGACACGCACGCATCGGGCCACATTGCACAGTAGGTAACGACGAAGGTAAACCTTTGGTACACTACAATGCAATATACATATGTACATAGGTACATGCTTCTTCTTACCTAAGCGCAAACCATACATACGTAATATGTAGTACATACATGTGTAGACCATCGTCGCGTCGTACATACATAGACTTGTCATTTCCCGGACACCTAAGAAAGCTATTGCTATCGGAAAGACATTTTGGCTCCTGGAGCTGGAACTGTATAGCCGGGGTGTATGTAGCTGACGCCATTTGTCCGACCAACTGCAATGGCTCACGTACTCGAACTCACGTTTGGGGGAGCGCGGTGAGTTATGCCCGTTTCGCAATACATTAAAAACAGGACGCCATTGTTGTTGTCCGTCGTTTTGGCGTCACCCCGGGGGTTACGTAACGTAACGACAAATATAATACATGAACTTCTGCCAAACGTATAACTGACCGAAAAGTAAAAGAGCAGCTGACGGAAACGATCTGAGGATAAAGGTATAGTTAACTACAACCCACTGATGTGTGGTGGTGGATGGAGGCCACGTCAAGACCACAACCTGAATGAAGTAACCGTTTGAGTTCCGTGTAGCTTTACTCTACAGGGCTACTTTGTGCTGCTTATCGTGCAGGGAGATCCTGAAAAAGATGCTCTAACCAATTTGTAACACTTTTTAAGCTCCAAAGAGCTGCATGTTTCTTCCGAAAGAAGTGGCTGTGTGGTACATATGTAACTGACTGTGGAACTGACTAAACGAGAGTAATAAACAGACGAAATGAGAAAAAATAGCACTAGCGCTAGTAAGATTACATGACCATTGCCTACAGTACTATACATACCTGTGTCCATGGCATACGGGCACAGTGGCTACAACAATACCGTATACCGTGCACAAACTCCGTAGTCAGAAATTGCTATCATCACCAGAGGTGGGCTTCGATTTTCTTTCACAATTAAAAGAAAAGCAACGTCAATTCTTTTGTCTCAATGGTGACTTGAAGGTATTACGAAACGTTGACAATAGCAGCTGCGAAAAACATTTTAAAAATACGCAATGAACCCGGGGAACTCGAACCCTCGGTTGATCAGACCAATACTTTTCCCACTTGAATTACTGTACAATAGAGCATCTATATTCGTCAAAGTCACTGGAATCGATTTTTGGGTCAATTCAGCGGCCTTTAATCGCACGTGCTCAGCATAAGAGTGTTGATTTTCCTCATATTTTCAGATTAAAGTCGATCAAAGAACGTCTGTACTTTAACGGTTGGGTTCCCAGGTGCGTATTTTCACGTTCATTCAGCCTGGAACGGACCAAACTAACATGAACATTCACATTTAGCGGATTCAAATTAATATGAAAAAATGGACCGGAACTCAATCTTAAGTACCAGAGACGTTCTTTAATCGACTTTCATCTGAAAGTAAGCCAATAATCAATACTCGTTTGCTGAGCACGTGCGATTAAAGGCCGCTGATTTCATTCAAAACCGATTCAAGTGCCACGTTGACGATAAAACACTGTACCCAATGTTCAACAACTTCAACGGATGCTAAAGTGGTCATTATTTTTGTGCTTTGGCACAAGCAGTGATGTTTTAAGCAAGAATAAAATCAGCTGGTGTTTCTTTTTAAGTTCACGTGCTCATCTGGTGCATTCACACTGACGATGACCTGGTGCACCGCCCGTCTGCGGAAGCAGGCCGTAACGGGCAACGAAAAGGCCGATTGCTGGGCAATTCACATGGCAACGTACAACCGGGGGCGTCGAAAACCGACGGGCATGTTCCAGGCATATTGGCTCTGAAGCCCGTTCTACGCCCTTTTGGGGCTTAAGCCCAGATAATCTGTTCCTTGTTTCAGGTGCAAGATAATGATTTGTATGATGATAAATATAACACTGTCACTTATATTCCGCCTCAAAGAAGATACGTATACGCAACAGTAATAATGGAAAATTAGCCGTGGGTGGGGTGAAATACAACAAGTCTGGATTAATATCACCTCATGTACAGTATAATCTCTGCTCATTACGTGGGCGTGGGATGAGCGGCTGATGGGAACGAAAACATAAGCGGTACCGCACTACACAGTGATAAATTCAATTATAGAAAAATCTGAGAAAAAATGGCACAAAAGATCCGAAGACATACAGGTATATCTACCCTATTTGTGCCATGAGTACACCTTGTGCAATAAAGTGAGGGTGATTGTGCAGAGCAGTTGTGTCTGTGTGTATAGGTGCACGCAAACTTACAGAATTGTTTATGTGAGATCGACGCCGCATTGTTGTTTGTGGACACATCACTGGTCTTGGAGTTTTGTCGCGAAGGCAAAGCTTTCGACGCCTTGCGTTTACCGCCTAGTTTGGGCAATAAAGTTGCAGAAAACTGACTACTACTTTGTACCCATATACTGGTATACTGGACATAATATTGCTCTTGTTTGGACGTGTGAAACATCGTTTGCTTCGTGTGAACCACGATGGCAGATGGTTTTGTAGTAAAGTCCATAATGTAACCCAAAGATGAATACTGTCCAACATAATCAAATAACCACGACGATAGCGAGAAAGACATTAATACTGAAGTTGTCCTGTCTCACAACATTCCCACTGTTCACTTCAGCACATTTGGTGGACACATTTTGTTCACCATGTCCTTCTGTCAACCCAACGTGTACCCTGTTCGATCACCGTGTATATTGATGTAGTACTACGCCACCGACCGTGGGACATGTATATCAATCAATAAAGTTGGGCAGGAACTTTTTTTGGTTGAAAACTTGGCAATCTGGCTAATGTAATGTTCTGGCGCCGTTTTTTGTGAATGAACAACCGCTCAGAACTGGGGTCATCAACACACGGAAGGACAGAATGACATACATATGTGCGGAATGTGGGTGGCCTGTCTGGGATGGAAAGACTATTAATGACCTTAGATTTAGAAAATCTGGGTCGAAAATGTGAAACATAAAATACGGCGTTAAAATGGAAACAATAAAATATGCTCCGGAAGTTTTCGGTGCGAAACCGGGCGAGCTGCCAAGGCTGCGTGATCGTTAATTTGCGGGTGCGCTTGTATACATCTGTTGCACACATACTGTATACAATTTTTATGGTGGGCATTTCGAAATCAAGCAATGGCAACAATCATTCTTGTATAATTTGGACGGATGGCAATCATCATGCGTAGAAAAGAAATCGGTAGGAACTTTATGAAACATCAAACTGGCGGAGACCCATGAACAAGGAAACGGGCCTGGCCGGTGGCGCACCAGGCGTTCGTCAGTGACATCAGACTATGACGACATGACAGCGCTCTAGTACCAACAGTGGTTTTTAGGCGTGCTCCTGATGTCAGGCTCAATAGGCAACCCACAGACAAAATCGCAGCCCAAAAAGGTCTCAGTGTTGGCCTTGACTTTCGGGGTAGGTACCCAGACCCGAGGTGCACTCACTCCAATCCAAGTATTCGTCGGATACATTCTGTTGTATGTAATGCGAGGTCGACGGTTCATTGCTGCAATCCTCCACCGATGAAGCCGACTGTTGATGTTGCTGGTGGTATTGCTCGCGAAGTCGGGCCAACTCCAAGTCGCGTGACGGTTTCTTTTTGCTGTTGCGGACGGTGCGGCCGAAGAAGATCGAACTTGGCAGCATTTATGATATGTGGATTAATTACAATGTACATTGACTGATGGGCACAGCTGAATGAAGTGTGGTCATTGGTAGAGAAAGATATAAATGAATCAAAGCGGAGCTAGATAGAGTTTGGGTTCGCAATTGCGGAGTGCAAAAGTCGCAATTCAGATCACTCCACGGGCTCCGACAGTCGTTAAAAAGTTCGGGTGCGAACCATTAGCCGAAAATGTGCTGCTCATTGATTCTCTCAGCTGCTGGGCTTCTTGGCTGGTAATGCAACTTCGTCGGTGGTACCTACACCTACATTTGTGTGATTCTCAACCCACCACACCCACCAACCACAAACAACGACACAGTTGATACTGCGGGCGCGCGCGTGTGAGCGCAATTTTATGATCTGCCCGTCGGTCGACAATATTTTGCGGACATCGCGTGGTGGTACATTGGCCACTTTGGACAACATGGCAGCAAAAAATGTCGGGTTCCGTCCCGACACTCTGGTTGAGTAATGCGACAGACAGTCGGGCGGGGTACCGGACAATTTGTGCCAGAACGCAACGCGCAAACTTTGAGTAATAATCTGTTGCTCGGTTGTGTGGTGTGTGTTTGCAGCCGAAAAGTGTCCAAAAGGCACAAAACCAACAACACACACAACACAAGCTGCTCGGCGGGGCGACACCCGACGACAAAAAAGCCAAAGGCCAAATGGCTCTATATTACGCTTGTGGCTGAACCAACTATGAAGCGACTTAGGTTATGCAACGCGGCTGAAGTTGAGCCCCAAACAAAACTGCAATGAAAACCTAAAGCAAAGAGCGCGGGCGGAGCACCACCAAGATACATAATACGTTAGTCAAGGTGCTCCAAAGCTTGTCAAAGTCACCGCACATTGTCACGGGCCTGTGCAACGCTGGTGGACAGGGCCAGTGCACAAATGTTTTGATAAAATTGTTCTTTGCGCTGAGGTGAGCGCGAAAAAAGATTTGAAATATGATATACTACGGTCGGAACCGACGGGCTGCTACGGCTCATTCTATGGGCAGGCACCCATCTGGTATATGATTACTTTTGAAACTTTCTTTTCACACCTTCAACTTAACTTTTGTGCGCTCAAAAACGACACGGGCGTTGGGGTGCGTTTTGGTCAATGGATCCTGAAAACACGAAGCGGACCGTGACGTAGTGATTGACAACAAAGCCGCGACAGACAAAATACGACGGTGTCATTTGTGGTCAGTGCGCATAATTTGTCATCAATGTTTCACATTAGAATGATGATGATGTTTGCTTGTTCAGCTTGTGAAAACACATAACTAACTCCACACTTGGCGTATTATGTGCAACTAACCCCACAGACACAAATACCCTAAAATATTCGCTTTGGAATGCGACGTTATGTGTCAAAGCTTGGGCTCTGGGTTATGAAAGCTACCGTTAATCAATGAACTGCACCGAGCCAGCTCAGCTGGCAGCCAAAAAATTTGGGACGCAACTTTTTTTCATCTTCTCCGCACAAAACAATGTTGGGAATTTCAGCCGCCCTGTTCGACTGATGGAGTGATAGGTGGATGAATTTTTTCCTGCTATATTTTGTCCCGCAGAATGTTTCCAACCGGCTCAAAAGTGCTGGGGGTGACACGACGACACCCATTTGTGGAGCGTGTGATGTTCCACGCCTCACAGCGGCACACAATAAATGGGTGCCTGCCGTGCAAACAATTAGGCAGCATGTTAAAGTGAAAATTGGTACCCAACTATTCGACATGCATGGGATTGTTGGTTGTCAACCAAAGCTGTTGACGATAAGTGACAAATGATGACTGATTGGATGTCATGACATTGCACCAAGCCGGCTGTAGTGTTTCAGTTAAAGTTATGTGGTTGCAAAGGAGTTTTCGTAGAATTGCACTTTAACATCAACGTAATTTATTGACATCGTTTAATGTCGATAATTTGGCGGGATACGCGTGCAGCTGTTGACTTCGGAACCATTCGGTTCAATTTTTGAAGAGCAAACTTTGGTACATACAAGGAACTATGGTGCGGTGTTTGTGCACAGTTGCATGCAAACTAAGAATGGCGAAATGTGTGGGTCTGCCAAACAAATGTAAAAAACACAAAAAATTCTTTTTCGCCGAAAACTACAGCACGTTTTGAAACATCACCCAACCCACCGCTGGCCGACGACTGTTTGTTGGCTGTGGTTCCAGCGTTGTTGCCCGTCGCCTCGCCAGCACCGCCTTCGTTTCGTTTCAGAAATTTTAACATTATTATTACTTGCAGGTCGTAGTATTTTGATCAACCGATGTCGTTTGATTGATTCGCATAGGTTGATTATCTGATCGTATAATTGATCGCAGTCCAGGGCCGGGCGACCTCAGCAACAGCGGACAAGCAGCCGAGACTGGCTGGTGGTTCTGCGTGTGTCGAGTAGAGACTCTAGAAAAACGGCTGCGATCTCCGACTGTGCCAAATATGGACTTGCCTGCATGTTTACATGGGTGTGAGTCTATGGCTGCAAGTTGTGCTGCGCATCCGCTGTTACACGAACTGAACGACATTTTGAAAAGAAGCGAGCGCGCGTGTTGCTCTCACACAGGAACCGACAGCAGTAAACACCATGCCCGCGTCACATAAAAGTTTGACTAAATGGTGCAAAAAGTTCGTCATAAAAGTGCCGCAGCATTTGTATGTATACGTCTACGTGTCGCTCTTTGGTCTCTTTTGTGGACCACAGGTGAAGTCTGCGAGACAATCGCTAACGCCTGTTGGCCCACGTCACATGCTCACACACAACCATGTCGTTGTTTTGATCCATAAAAAACCAACTCAGCCGTGATGAATTTTAGCGCTTCATTAACAAGTGACGAGCATCAACATGTTTCATAGGAAACTGCGGAAACTGTTTTCTTTAACCAAGCAACGCGGTCTATTTCTGCATGTTTATTACACCACAGTACCAATGACAAGTACAGGCTGCATGCATGCAACACGCGCGCGTTGACCTGCTTGTCTGCCTGGTTCTGGTGACAGTCAATTGGTATAGTAAATTTCCAAATTCGCTGCCGCACAGTAAAGTACGCCCCATGGTTAATGTCAGGTTCTAAACCCGAAAATCAGCTTGTGAAACATTCGGACAGCCAACACACACGCAGCTTGCCAACCAGCCAGGCAGCTGCGCGCAATGTTTCAGAACCGCGCATGGTTAGCGTTCGGGTTTATAACTTGACATTAACTATGGGGCGTATTTTACTGTGCGGCAGCGAATTTGGAAATTTACTATATAAATGGTGTTTGTGGCGAATAATGAAATACGTTTACGCTACTTTATGCTATTTTAAACCCGGTTTCGAGTTGGTTCCAGTGGAATCCCGCGGCTGCGGAACATTAATGGTAGAGCACTCACAGCCAGAATACCAGGCTGACAAGCTTGTGATGTGGGAACATTTTTGTAACAATACAGCGCCAGGTCCGGTATCCAGATGCATGTACGTACATCTGTATGTGTGACACAATTTGCCTTGTTCTTTGCAGTCACACACTACAAGCAGCAGTGCATATTATGTAAGGTATGTGAGCACACATCTATATGTAAGCCAGGACGGGCGCATTCAAGCAAGCCGGCAAGCAAGTTCATACAAAAATGCCCCGCTGCGAAGATGCATGAACAAGTATGTAGATGTAACCACGCATGTTTGTGTGTGTGTGTGGGTATATGTGTAAGCGCATTGACAGCACGGCGGATGGATCGGGCCCGAAAAAAAAGAAACCCAGCGGAACGCACGCACGCAGCCAAGCCGAAACTTTGTTATAACGCGCGTGTGTATACATGCGCAGTGACGGACGCCCAAGTATGTATCAGGCAGTAGTCAGTCATACTTTGCTTGCGGCACCCGCTATATGTTATAACATGTGTTGTGTAGCATCGAAAAGCCAACACGATTCACGCTGGTGCGTGCATGTGCATGTGGCCATGTGTGTCCGGGTTGGTGGTATCGATCCACGCGTCAGCTTTACCCGGTGTGCCTGCTGCTGCGGCTGGACTTAATCTATCAGTATGTCTGGCGCGCTAGCAGCTTGCGCGATGCATTATGCATCATGTAAGCAATGACGGGGGACTTGCTTACTGTGCTGCTACTGCGCGCTCGCTGGTCACCCTATATATATACAGAGCACTGGTTTGTGCTTGCGCTCTGCAATAGTACATGCACACATGGTACACGTGGCGCTGAAAGTAAAGTGCGTACAGGACTACATGTGCTATACTCGGAGAGGGCAACTGCACCAGACAGCGCACTGTACATTCAATGCACACGCATGGCCAACCAAGGGTACATACTACGCGTGCGCACTGTTTGGCTCACATAACTGTGGAGGGCCATAGCTACTTTGCAATAAACCATGACCACGGCGTATCGCACGCTATCATTTCAAGTAATGGTGCTTGTACACGTATTCCGCACATAATGCACTTGATGCTCCCCAGTGCATGTTCTAAGCAACTGAAAGGGGTAAGTAGGCAATTAGTTCCGCTGCAGTGCGCTGTGCGGCAAGCACATTCGTTCTTCGTAAATCTTTAAAAAGCTCAGGCGGTGTTGTTGCGAAAACTTTAAGACGGATGGCACTGCGGCTACCTTCGTCAGGTTAACACGTGCCTCTGATGCACGTAATGATGAAAAATTGACCGTGTCTCATACAGGTCTGAATAAGAAACTTTATGTATTAACACTTCCGGTATGTATACAGCATGTGTATCGCAGCGCAAATAAGCGGTACCGTGTCAAGCCAACAGGTGTGACGCGACGCGTTGCACTGATGTAACCGACCGTGACCACCCACCAATAAACGTTTGATCAATCTTGTTGGATCGCTCGAGGGCTTTGTCGCTGCGATTAGAGGAAATTTGCTGCCGCCATCTCCCGCCCCCGCCCCCCTCCGCAGCGTGACAATGCAGCACACCTGGGTAAGGCCGTAATAACGAGGGAGTACCCATACACACCATGGTCACAGTCTTGTCGCTCGATTCGTTGCCCCTCTATGTAGCTCATATGTATGACACCCGCAAGGTTTCGAGAGGCTCCGATTCACTCAATTTACATGATAATGCTTGACCACAGACGATTTCTGGTTCTATTTTTAGCATCGCTTCATTCCGCGAATGAATTAAAGATTGAAAACGCGAGCGCACAGCACCGCAAATAAGGTACTTATGCACGAGCTTAAGGGGGCGTGCAGATTTGGGCCTGATAAAATTTTTTTATTAACATAAGACATTACAAACTGGGCCTTCTATTCTTGTGTCCCGCGTGCCACTTGTTGAGATATGCAAGAACCAGCGACTCGCAAACATGAATCGGGGTGATGTGTACGTACTGTATGTAAGTACGTGCCATACTACATACAATGGGTGATATTTTCGAAACGGTGTAAAGGTGAGTTGGGTGTAAAGGTCGGTGTAAGCTCGGTCGAAAGCTCGGTCGGTGTCAGCTCGGCTTAAACATGAAACATTGCCTGCTCTTAACGTGGAACGTTTCACTTTTTACACCGAGCTTACATCCACCTTCACACCCAACTCACCGTCACACCGTTTCCGAAAATACCACCCACAGTCTTGCCACACATGGCACGTATAATAACAATTAGCATCAAAGCTGAACTACTCTCGACTTTCTGGGGCATCCAAATTGCGACCTGCTGCATGTGAAAGCGCGCGGCTCACAGACGCAGGCTTTATGAAACCTTTCTGAATGAATTGGAGAGACCTGACAAGAACGGCCAGAGTCTCAGAATATTAGTGCTGCGTGTACAATCACGCAACTTCCACAATCCAAGCTTGTTCCGAAGTCTTAGTCAAGTCTATGCCAATCCTGAATGTTATACATCAAATGCAACCCCACAGCAATGAGAGCAAAGCTTAACTAGTCACACGCATGGCACCAAAATTTCAGAATTTGCACATTGTGGCACAGGTTACTGAGACATAGAAGGCAGTCTTGAGGAAATACAGTTACGCAAGTTGGACATCTTTTTTTGAAACACTTGCACTCTCAAACGGTACACCCTTTCAAGTCAGAGTCTGACAGTTTTTTCTGCAGAAATTCTGTCGCGTAGAGGGGACAAACAAACATGCCCCATGATGCTAGGTAAAGCGACGTGGTGAACACTTTCTTCTTGTCTCGACAAAAATTACAGCCCAAACCAACAGCAGCCTGGGTATTGGGAAACAAAGTTATACCCACATGAGCAACATGACAATCCAGGAAGAAGCAGGCCGTTATTTGCTCTACATGAGAAATTGTTAAGGGTGAAGGGCGTCAACAGACGCAAGGCTCTAAAGAAGATCGAAGTGGGCTCTGTACGTTATAAATAAAGCATCAAGCACCCTATACAGTGTGTGGGTTACGTTAAGGAATTTTGGTTCACAGCCACAAATTACAGGAATCATGGGACGCCAGGTAAAAATCCTGCGGTTCTAATCAAAGATGCGTGACGCTATTCTTTATGAACCATTATTGATGATTATGTCCCACGGTCGCTGAAAATCGTTACCATTTCTTTGCGATGTAATCGTTTTTGTAATCTAATGGATTGTTTCAGGCCGGATTTCTCCTCGCATCGAGCAAGAAAATGTTTCATATCGACTGACCTGATTCCTGTGAGCGTTTCGCTCCGGCCGCGTTACCCATTACGGTGGTGTAAAGCATTTGATGTTTCAATCACGATGTGTTAAAGAATAGAAAGGAGGGTGGCGCTCCAAATTTTGTCAGCAGTTAGCTGCCCTGATATTTCACCCGGTTATAATGATGATGATTCAGGTACAATGTCGTTGATCACAATGATTTCTCAATGTCATCGTAAAGCCTGAGTTTGTGGGGAGCTTTCCCATTAAGGCTCAGATTTTATCAAAACAAATCCATGAAACATTATTTGACAGACCCTTTTGATTTTCCGACAATAACAAGCAAAACGTAGCGGATGCCAGCAAATCCCGGCAAATCACCAGGCACATACGTTCCTCCGCGCGTGGCATTGGATTGTGACATGGACATGGCGCACGCGGACATTGTGTCTAGATGCACAGTTGTGACAACAAACTGCAACAAACAAAAGGACTTCCTCCCGAAAGCTTGGCGACACAGAACGAAGAGCAAGTGCAAGCCATGAGGATGGTTGTGCAAAAGAAACTGAAGTATGCCATCAGGTGGGTAAGGTGTAGTACATTGGAGTCCCATAGCACTGGCAAGACAATAGGTGCTTGCCTGACTCCTTGGGGACGCAAAACCGGACGCGCTTGTGACGACCGCAATTTGGAACTGATATAAACGATCATGAAACATTACCGCGAGTCCTTTTATTAAGCCCAGTTGTATAGCTGATACCGGTGATCCAGCCAAACAGTGCTGAGCTTCACTCGCAGATTACAGCAAGTTCAAAAATTTCAAAACAGCGGCAGGCGAGTTTCAAAATTTACCATAAACCATCCACATTGGAACAACAACAACGT
>JASAMV010006916.1:0-50506 GCA_030248065.1 Rhynchonema sp. JSB1_4
AGGTCTCCTGTCGCTCGATAGTGTTTTCTGCCATTCTGGCTTGCAGTGTGGATGTTCAGATTTTACCAGTCAATAGCCAGTGGAGAAATTCGAACAGGACAGCCCTGGTCCGAGCGACTAAGTCTTGACATACCATCCAAATGCAAGCCAATCGGGATGCACTTCATTCGTCCGGCTATCGAATCGACTTGATCTAGCAATGCCATTGAATGCGATGTGTTGCAGGTTTCAAAGAACAGATCTACGACGTCTACCGTTTCCTGCCGCCCGGCACCCAGGTCGTCTTGCTGTCGGCCACTTTGCCGCACGAAATTCTCGAAATGACCAGCAAGTTCATGACCGATCCCGTGCGAATTCTCGTCAAACGGTAAGCGGATAGATTCTTTTTTGTTTCCGCTTTTTAGAAAGGATTGAAGATCTGCAGGTAATGGATGAAACGGTCGTAATTGACGCCGGACGAAAATTGTACATCCTCAGTTATTCTGTCATGATTATTATCCTCTATGAGGTAACATGACCAAACTTGTGTTTTACAACACGTACTTAATGTATTACAGTGATGAACTGACGTTGGAAGGCATCAAGCAATTCTTTGTGGCCGTTGAGCGAGAGGAATGGAAATTCGACACATTGTGTGATCTGTACGACACGCTCACAATCACGCAGGCTGTCATCTTCTGCAACACGCGTAGGAAGGTGCGTGCTGTTGGTGTTGACATCATGTCAACGTTAGGTGGACCGTAGAGCACGCTTGATTTGGGCTAATTTTCGCTTCATTGCCACGTTTTGTGACCGTTGGAACAGAAACTTTGACCAGCGGAAGGGTTGTATTGCAGGCGATTTGCCGCTGGTTAAAATCAATGCAATAACTGGCTCACAAATAGGGTCACATCAAAGCTGGGCCATCGGGGGAGTTTGGGTGCACCGCGGGGGGGGGGCGTCCTCGTCCGTATAACTTTGATGCGATGGCCCTCTATTTTGATTGGATACGTTTGTGAAATGCTTTCTCATTTATGATCGTACATTATAAAACAGAGAACAGACACGAACGGAACGAGTTCATGACGTTTGTCAAACATTTATGCGACGAAACATTCTTGCTTGTGTTGTGCGCTCGCTGTTGGTGTTGTTTTCATGTTATGCGTTGTTCTTTTGTTAGAGAGCAAAGCAAACACAAAGTTGAAGAAGGGCCTTGTCAAAAAATGAAAATGATTGATTGTAGCGTGCAAATTGTACAATTTGTAGGTCGACTGGTTGGCCGAGAAAATGAAGGAAGCGAATTTCACGGTGTGCGCAATGCACGGCGAAATGGAGCAGGAGGAGCGCGAGAATGTGATGAAAGCGTTCAGGGCCGGCGAAAGGTGCGTTGCTGGCTTGACAATGGGTCGGATTTTAAATTGTGGTTGAGTACAGTTGTGGGGTTCGATAAGACGCATTTGTGTATTGGTTATGTGCGCTGGTCAAACTGGGCAATTGGTCCAATCCAGTAATCATGGTGTTGAACTGGCTGGGCAGTGTAGTTCCTGGTCCGGAGGGGGAGATAGCGGACCCTCCGTTTTTTCGGAGGGGGAGATAGTGGACCCCCGAGGGGGGAAGGGGGAGGGAGACCCAAATTCAGGAAAAAGTCACTTTTTAAGGTCGAAAATTTGACCTATTTTAACCCCTTTTTGGAAAAAATTCTTCATAAAAAGGGTATTTTGGCGACTTTTGGGAACATTAACCCAGAAATCACACATTTTAGGCCTAAAAATGCCGATTTTAGGCAAAAATTGGGGGAGGTAGTGTACCCGGAGGCGGAGATAGGGGGTAGTGTGCCACCTGAGGGGGAGATAGCGTACCCGAGGGGGACCCCCCTCCCCCCAGGAACTACACTGGTTCCTGGGGGAGGGGGTCCCCCCCACGGTACACTAACCGCCGCGCCAGGCACGCTAGCCGCCTCGATTTTTGCCTAAAATAGGCCTTTTTAGGCCTCAAATGGGCATTTTTAGGTCAAAATGGGTGATTTTAAGGTTAATGTTGTCAAAAGTCGCCAAAATATCCTTTTTATGGAGAATGTTTTCCAAAAAGGGCAAAAATAGGTCAAATTATCTACCTGAAAAAGTCTTTTTCCTGAATTTGGGTCTTCCCCCTTCCCCCCCCCCAGGGAGGTACACTAACCGCCGCTCCGAAAAAAGGGGTAGGTACACTAACCGCCGCGCTGGACCAGGAACTACACTGTGACTGGGTGATAGACATGGGTTGGTGGTGGTGTGGATGTCTAGCCCGGCAGACGCACAGCTGGACGGGTATGCCAATTTGGCTGATTGGTCCAAAGCTCAGGATTGGGGAACAAAAATAGGTGGAACATGCTAAAATAGGTCTCTTAAAGTGACTCTACAATTGAACGCGTTTGTTTGCAGCCGTTTTGTTAGAAAATGAAGGCAAGGTATCAGAAACCCAGATTTAGGGAATGGATTTTCAGCTCGTTGCTTTGTGATCTTTCACTGAGCCCACATATTTTCACAGGAGGAGAAAAAATGAAAAGGTTTGAGGCGAGCCTGTGCAAGACAAGGTAATCCAATCTAAGTTATTTTCATCGTTTTATACGCAGACGTTTCTCTGTTAAACGAGATATAAAGCATTGTACGAAACGCCAGGTGTGACAAATGATGAACGAAATACTCCGAAAAATCAGGCCTTTTTGAAGCACCCTTTTACTGTTGTATAATTTTAGGCATCTGTGGTGAATGAAATAAGTTGTCAATTGCAAATAAAAATCGTCTAAATATCCTGTGTTCAGGATGTGCTTTTCGTTTTTCAAAACCCTACACAGCTCACACAACGTTTACCACAACATGCGCAAGGCAGCCATTCCACAGCGCACACACAACGACAACACACAGCCGGCACAGCGACAACACAGCAATGTTTCAGCTGGCAAGCTGGCACACCACAGATGCCTAAAATTATACAGCAGTAAAAGGGTGCTTCAAAAAGTCTTGATTTTTCGGAGTGTTTCGTTTATCATGTGTCACACCTGGCGTTTCGTACAATGCTTTACATCTCGTTTAACAGAGAAACGTCTGTGTATAAAACGCTGAAAATATCTTAGATTGGATTACCTTGTGTCTTGCACAGGCCCGCCTCAAACTTTTTTTCATTTTTTTTCTCCACCTGTGAAAATATGTGGGCTCCGTGAAACATCAAAAAGCAACGAGCTGAAAATCCATTCCCTAAATCTGGGTTTCTGATACTTTGCCTTCATTTTCTGACAAAATGGCTGCAAAGAAACGCGGCCAACGTTCAATTGTGGAGTCACTTTAAGGGGAGGTTTCTGCGTGTTATTGAAAATCTGACAAGATTCGATCATTTTGGACAATGAAATGACCGGTTTGGGACTAAACTGAACAGTTATTGTTATATGCCCTGAGCCCTGGCATGGCAGACATGGGTAGCTGGGCTTGGAGGCTGATGCGTCCAGTTACACCTCTGGTCCAGTCCGTTCCAGGGGGGCAAGTGACTTTTTGTCTGCACCAATTTGTTTCGGTCTACCAACCAAGACAGGTGGTTCCCCCAGTGAGTAACTTGTTAAGCTAAACAAAATTAGCGTCTTCCGCAAAAGTGTGAGGTGGACCAACAATCTATCCTACTGCCACGTGTGGCACGACACCGACTCTGCTGACTGGCTGGCCACCTAATGTTTCACGCCCCTTACAGCCGAGTGCTAATCAGCACGGACGTGTGGGCTCGTGGTCTGGACGTGCCACAAGTGTCGTTGGTCATCAATTACGATCTGCCCAACAATCGAGAGTTGTACATTCATCGGTCAGTTGGTTATTTCTTATTACTCTAATTGATTGGTATTTTCAATTGTTAGCAAATAGCACGAAATGTTTCCCGATGTTTACAAGTATGACGGAGGGTTTAGCGCTTGACAATCGCCTCTCAACTGCTACAACACCAAGGAAAAAGTCATGAAATTTCCGTGCAGTATCGGTCGTTCGGGTCGTTTCGGTCGAAAGGGTGTTGCGATCAATTTTGTCAAGTCGGACGACATTCGCATTCTGCGTGACATCGAGCAGTACTACAGCACGCAGATTGATGAAATGCCGATGAATGGTTGGTCTCGGGGGCTTGATTTATCCGGATCGTGGAATTGAACACTTAGGAGGAAAGGCTAATCCTACTGGTTGTCGATATGGTTCTCGTTCTTGCACATGGGTCAAAAAGAATTTTCACGAGCAAGCATGCAATTCCCAAACTTTCGAAACGGGCAAAACTCACTGCTGTTACATAATTCAGTGCAAACGTAACTGGCTCTTTGTTTTTGGCAAAATTTGGCCAGTATTACTGTCATGCTCTTCAATTTCAGTTGCCGACCTGATTTGAAGCGGACAAAGACGAAAATCGTTGGAAAACCATTTCTTGTCTGCTTTCTCTTCTCATATTCACCGCATATTTCTAGAATTCCACCATATTTCATCTTATTGCGTCATGCGTCTACATAGCACCAGTCCAGTTTGAAAACTCTGCTATGATGTGCCCGTAATTGGTGTCTGCGGGAGCGCGTGATTTTGTTGTCTCGTAACACGCAGTACTTAAATGATACCTGAATAATCTGTTCTTTGATTGTCTTGTTGTGACTGTGAGTGAACTGTTTTTACTTGTGTTTTTTTGGAAGTTATATTTTTTCGCATGGTTTTGTTGGTTGAGCTCTTCTCATTGAAATTGTTGTTGGTTCTTATTTGCCTGTTTTTCCTGCTCTACATATTGTCTGTTCTCCATTCTGTTCATTTGTCATCTAGTGAGTGACTTGTTGCAACGTACGAGTAATATTTGTCAACTCTGGTGTAATAATACTGTTTTCATGCGTTTAAAATTGCTAAAAGGTTACAATTCCCGTATATTTACACCGTGTTGCTGTCAAAAAATAAATTTGCGTCTGGAGAACGCTGGTTGTCTTTCGGTCACAGTGCGTGGTGTTGATCCAGGAACGTTATTATTTTATCCGATGTTTTTAATTGAAAATTTCTTAAAAAAGGTATTCAGGATTGTTATTATCCAACAGTTAGCTGAGCTTTATGCACCTGAGACCAGCGTCATGTGGCCAATTATTTGGGCGTTCATGCAACGCAACGCGATACCGATAATAATGGCGCCCGTGACAATAACCGTCGGATTCATAGGGTTGGTCTGGTGTTCTTTTTTGTTTCTTATCTTGAGGTAGGTGACCAACCCAATTCGTTTTGGTGATCCATTTTATGAGTATCATCAACGGCTATGTTTGGTATCATCGATTCTTTTTGACAATTTTTATTGCCATTTGTGTCAGATACGAGCTGGAGAAACGTTTTCGTAAACAACGTCAGATTGTCTACCTGGAAAAGTCAGTGCAGGAGCAGCGAGCAGAACGCATGCTGGAGGTGAGTTTGGTTGAATTTGCAACACAAAATGAATGCTGCTGCAGTCAGTTTTCACAAACGGGCGTCGCACCAGTACATCGTCACCGTCAGTGCATGCACTTGATGATCACAATGTCCTTTCTCCCAAAGAATACGAGTATGTGAGAGTGAGAACTTGTTTATTGCTGAACATGCATGAACCTCATTGGCGCTGCATGTGCACGCTCATTATCGCAAAACAATTACTGCCCGTCGCTACTTGTCGTTACGCTGGGTATTTTATACGATGAAGGCATTCTGATGTTCGTTCCCACGGACGTAGCGTTGCACCATCCTGAAATGAAGCGATGGACAGGACTCCAAGCTACCATTTTTCAGTGACACCAAACCAAATAATTTCACTGCAGAACCATCACGACCCTCGTGAGGTGCATCGATTGATTGAGAAGACTGATGTGCCAAAATCGAGTCTAGATAGATCTCCGCCCGGTTTGGCTACATTTAGGTCAGATTCTTGACAGGAAACATCACTAGGTATATTGTGCGTGTGTACAGAACTGTAAATACAACAGGTATTTTTCAGAATTTTATTTCATCACGTTGTGGCAATAGTAGATGTTTCATGCAACTATGACTGCCAGCTATGTAGTTTGAGACTCTGAATTAGTCGCAAACTTTAGCGGACTCCGTGTACATATAAGGTTCCAAAACTTTCTACATGTTCAGAAGCGCAAACTTATTGTGGTATTATGGTACATACGTGTGTGGTGCTTCGCATCCTTTTTTCGCACCTTGGATGTGATATTTCTGTTTTGTTCCTGGCGTTTTCAATGTGAATAAAAAGCCTGGCGCGCGGCACGTTGGGTATGCTTGAAAACGGCGTTGTTACTGGTATCAGATGGACGAACGTACACAAACAAGTGCACTGCATGTCCAGCTGGCTGATGTTTCACATATCGGTTTGTGGTCTGTAATAAGTTTTCCAACATGCTGTCGGGCAGTGATGTAGGCCCCGCCACAGCTAATACCCAGATCTAAACCCGAAAATCAACCTTGGAAACATTCGGACAGTAAACACAAGCCGCTTGCCAAGCTCCGCGCAATGTTTCAAAACTGCGCTGCCAGGAGTTCAGGTCGGGCCAGACGTGAACATTAACCGTTGGCGTACCTCACTGCACGGCGGAGATTTGAGAAATTTATTCACTGTGATATGATACAACAAAAGATAAACAAAAACACGGTTGGATACCAAACCCGAACGGCCGGAGCCATTTTTGACGGATCTCATTACAAAATTCGAAAGAGGTCTATCACACTGAGCTGTCGACCGAGCTTTCCACCGACCTTTACACCCAACTGATCTTTACACCGTTTCGAAAATATCACCCATTGGCATCGCGTCTGCGTTTGCGCCGACAGGGGGTGGAAAGTTGGTACCATTATGCCTAAGGTACCCGTACCGAAACTCGTTCGTTCAGGATATGTAAAGCCAGTGAACCCCTTTCTTTTCTGTATTTCAATATGTCACGGTTAATAAGTCCACACACTGCGCCGACATTGAGAGGTTCTATCTGACAGTGTCAAATGCTGTTTGATTTCGTTGTTCATGTGATGAAAAAATCTTGAATTTTGCACGGCGTATTGACAGTGCTTAGCTGCTTACTTTTTCAGTGCATGAAGCAATTGGATGGAAACTTACGCAGGTATTTTATTTTACAGCGGTAGGCTACAGCTGCTCCGGGCAATTCTGCATAGTTTATTACCGCAAATACATTTTATTACGCTATCGGTTATGCTGTATACCTACACTAGATATAACACCTTTTCATGAAAAAGCGCAAACTGACAGAAACGCTTGAGAAACCTACTATAACGTTCGATTTTCGAAAATGATCGTTGACACATACATTCAAACGTTGTTGTGTTGTTTTGATATGACGTAAAATAATATGCAGTTTTAGTTAGCGTGAATTTGACTCTACAAATGCACGACGTCAAAGCATCAGTGTAACACAAGTACCGAAGCACGAAAGTACAGCTTGGACTATAATCGAACAAATTAAACACCATTTTCGAATAAATGATGGGATTTGGCTGGCCGGGTGGCTAAATTTGCGACCAACCATTACTGATGAGATCTCGACATGTGGCCGTCTGCTTGGCGATACTTATTTTATTGACGACATGCCAAGCGCAAACAGGCACGACCGAGGTTGAGGTGCCCGTGGGTGGCGCACGTGGCGAGCTGCTGTGTCCGCCCGGACAGTACGTGTCGACGTTGTGGATGCAGAAGTGTTGGTGTTTTTCTCATGCTTGCACAGAATGAAGAACACCTGACATAATCGCTCGCTGCTAACGATTAGTCACCGGAATTTACATTCTGGTCAACTGCTCTGTCCAAGTTTACTTTCATAAAACTGCCATGCTCATATCATGCGCTTAGTGTGGCACGGTGACCTCACCAAACTTAGCCCGTGCGCTGTCTTTTTTCGTTGCACTGGATTCGCTCGTCTTGCAGCCCGCCGTCGTCGCGACAGCGCCAATGTGGATGACCTCGGACTCCGCATTCGATGCGAGAAATTCGCGTCGTTTCCCGACACCGTTAGTTTGTGTATACTATATTGGTCCAAGTTCACTACTATGTCAAGCGTCCGTGGTGAACCTAAAACAGCTTTTGATGATTAAAATCCTAGGACGGTTTTTACTTGCAGCATTTCCCATCAACGTGTGTGACAAAACGCGCGTTTTCGATCACCAGCGACAACCTGATCTATGACGACCACACCACTTCCTGCACCTGTGACGAATATCTGTCTGGATTCAAATCTCGTCTGTTGACCGTCAATGGAAAGCAGAAACGATTGTAAGCTTGGCATGCGCATGCTGCTTGGTTGACGATTTATAAATTTGTCGTGCGCATATTTTTGAACAAGCGGCTTTTTGGAACAAACCTGGCCATTTTTCAATTGTAGCATAATGTGGCGATGTTGCCACGCCGAGAATAAAATCCCTGATCTGGGCAAATGCTCCTACTCGCCGATGCAGTATCTGCACGCGCCCTGGGATTCGAAAATCAGAACGAAACGAAACTACGCCATTCAGGCGATATCAATATCGTTAGATGATTTCTGTACTACCTTTATCGCAGGCTGTTTGTTTGTTTTTTCGGAAACGCAAAAAACATACGCATAGTGTTTTCAGGGACGGCTACATCCGCGCTCGGATATGCAAGTACAAATCCTACGACCTGGGAGACATCGGCAGTAGGCTCTAGTTTAAAACTGATAATAATACTCTTCCTGCAATCCTCCATCCAAGTAAACTGTTTAGACATTCTTCACGAAGTCAACAAGTGTCACGGTGTCAAAAAAAGCAATCGCAACGGTCTAAAGCTGTTCATCGATGGCGAAAGACAAGGCGAATGCGCCATACCGGAGAATCACCCGTTTGGTTGGCCCGAGTGGAGGAGCAGCGTTCAGAGTTAGCCAGCTGCCGTCAAGGAATATTCAAGAAGATATTGGAGATTTATCCTCCTTAATTTCTTAATCGCAGTCTCCAACGGTTTGCTCCAATCGCCTCAGATGTTCCAACCGCAACAGCACATCTGCGCTGATGGGTATTACATTCAGTCGCTCAGAAAGTATCCTCGCGCCACCAGTCCACAGTACGGGTCTGATATGTCCAGAAATATTTGATTATTCCTGGGTCCATCTGTCGAATGTGACTCAAACCTACTCAGGGCGGCTCGCGACAAGATGCGTCGGTTCGAGCAGCGTCATTACCAGCGATTCAATCGTCATCCCGGTCATGGGTTCGACTCAGAGGCCATGAATAAATCCAGTACCGGCAGGAAGAAGGACTACTTGTTCGTCACTGATTGTCACGAGCTGACGTACTCTAATTGTGTTGGTCCTCACACAATGCTGCTTGCCATTGGGCAAATCCTTGCGGCACAAGAAGATAAGATCCTTCCAGTACTGCTTCTGGAAGCCCCAATGCGTACAGCCATGGAATCGTGCGCATATGCCGCCGAACAAACTGTGGTACGTGGCTGGCTGGCGAAGCTGGTGGGACCCGCTGACTGAGCAGAGGAAGATCGAAGTGATGTGTTGCGAGAGCAAAGGTGTTCGTGTACCTACTACTGCTCATCCGTAATCACTTTAGGTTTAAAGTCAACAAGTTCTAGGGCTCATGCCCTTACAATGCCGCGACACTGGTGACTATCGCGATGGGAACACAACAGTCTCGGTGCTGCGGCCTCGATATCGTCAAGACGCTGCTGAGGTGCCGGACGTGATTGATGGCGAAGTTATACGCGACATCAACCAGACCTATGTCGACGGGTGAGTTTATCTTATGTACCCGATAAAGTTACTCGACACTCGATGTGTGCGTGTTCGTGCCTTGGCTGGAACGCGAAAGCAGATACGTGGCTGCTACTATTTTAGGGAGCTTGTGCTGCGCTTCAATATCTGTCGAATCCACACGGTGGATGGTGAGTGCACGGACAAGTGCTATGATTGTGACGATGTGGCCGACATGATGAACTCGTTCTTTGAAGTGGATACTTTTTGTTTCAGAATGTGTTTATTGTGACAATTCTCACAAATAATCGCCTTCATTTTAGCCATTCACACTGTTCGGCATCGAAACTAGTCCGGAACTAGTTGAGGAGTGCAAGAAGAAGGCCGATGAGCGAAAGAAGCAGGAAAAGGACAACAATAATCAAGACAATAACAAGGACAACAATCAAAACAACAATAACAACGACAACAGCAACAACCAAAACAACAACAATAACAACAATAATAATAATAATCAAAATGCAAACAATAACAACAATCAGGGAAGCAACAATCAAGGCAACCAAGGAAGCAACAATCAAGGTAGCAGCTCTAATCAAGGAGGAAATAGCGGATCACAAGGAACCTCGGGTCAAACCGGCACATCTGGGAATCAAGGGCCGGGGTCGTTCAGCAGTGATCTATCGCCGTCGCAAGCGCAAATCGTTGCGCAGTTGCAAGCGCTCGGTATTTCGCCGAGTCAAGCAGCCAGCGCAGCATCTGCGGCCGACTTAGCACTGCTTGCTGGAGCCGTGGCGGTTCCTGTTGCTGTTAGTCCGTAGTAATTCGCTCTACTAATTTATGCGTTGGTCGCTTTACGGTGTGTCGAGCTTTCAGGTTGCTGTGCCAGCTGGTGTGGCCGGCTTAATTATTCTTGACCCACTTGGTTCGAGCAATTTTGACGCGATCGTCGGTGGTCCGTGGGGTACGCCGTTTGTCATGCAAGATATTTGTACTACAGTAACAGGTAGTTGATGTACTGTAGATCTCAATTAATGCAACCAAAGAATACCATTCGTCATCGGACACTCGGTTCTTCACACGGTTGATTTTCAGGCTGCGCAAAACCACCCACGACCGGAACGAATGTCAACCCAACACCAACTGTGTACACGAGTGAGATCACCAGTGACACCACCAAAGTGGCTGTGGGCGGCACTGCTACACTGGTAAATATCAGACGCATTCTGCTTCAAATACTGTCAAATAATTGCACACGCGCGTACTTTTTAATTCAACGTACCATCACTGTGCGCTCAGGTGTGCAACACGAACTTCATTTGGGAAGATGCAACCGCTGCAGAAGCAAGCACAGCCACGAGAACTGTTACATGTCAAACCGATCTGACGTGGACCGCAAGCAAGAACTGTGTTGCAGGTGCGCTTCTTACACACACTTACCTCTTTCTTCGTGAAATTACCGCTTTCAACCTGAACTACTCACTGGGAAGGACTTGTGGTGTTTCCAGAAGTCTTTGCGTGGTTTTTTAACAACTCATTTGTAAAACTGGAGCCACTTAAACCTGGCCCGCCACTATTGATATTTGAAAATTTTGGACTGTTTTTATGATCTATTACTGTTGCCGACATCGAGACGAACAAGGTTTATATTCGTGACTTTTCCATTAAGTGCCTATTTAAATCCGAAATTAATCCATAAACACCGGTTCTCGGGAACAAAATTCCAAAAAATAGATAGACCCCCGTTTAGTGCATTTCAGGAAGACAGGAACAAATATTCAAGATGGCCGACTGCTTCTTATCACAAGCATACGGTAGTCACGTGATCATGCCCATGCGTTTTGACAGTGCCGCTCTGTTTGTCAGTGCATAACACACGTGTTGCAAGCGCGCGCACTGGCAGCACTGTGTAGTGGGAGCGTAAAGCCGGGAGCGTGAAGTCCCTAATAAAACACTGTAAGCCTATCACAATTGGCGGCAATTCAAAATTTTGTTCCTGGCTGACGTGATTGCCAAGAAGTAGGGGTCTATCTATTTTTTTTAATTTTGTTCCCGAGAACCGGTGTTTATCGATTGATTTCGATATAAAATCTGCACTAAATCAAAAAGTCATGAATATAAACCTTATTCGTCTCGATGTCGGCAACTAAATTAGAGCAAAAAAACAAACCAAAAATTTCAAATATCAATAGTGGCGGGCCAGGTTTAAAGACTTGTAAAATCAAGTAAAACACTTGTGGTTTATAACACAGCGGTATAGCAGTCCTAAAACCACAATTAACTTGTGGTTTTCACAAATTACTTGTTACTCCTTCTGTCGTTTACAAGCTACTTGTACATGTTTCAAACTTTTGAATCACGGTTCCTGCACTTTTTATTCCCTTTCATTCGCCTTCGCACAGCAACGGATTCTATGGTGGTTGGTGACCCTGATGTGGTGCACTGCACAGTACTGCTGGGTCGAATCGGCAAACGTGGCCCTTGTACCGCTGGCTTGACGTGGCCACTGGATAGACTGAAAGTAAAATGAGAGACCAAGTGAGACCAAAGGGTAATTCGGTTGCAGCACTACATGTCAAAGGGCATACAGGTATGACAACCGGATGCATTGATAGGCGGAGTTGTTTGCTTTACTTTGGCAATTCATTGACAATTTTGATCGACACGAAACCCAACCTAAAAGGTGGCGCTGAGAATTCAGTCCAGACGTTTTCCACGAATGGGCCGGGCCCGACCTCTTTTATCACTTGATGCACAGCACAACGAGCGAAATATTGAATGCCGTCTTAAAGCGTTCTGTTTTGATTTCGAAACGGATGCGACGCAGACTAAAAATTAAAAACTTCAACATTTGAAAACCAACCATCATCGAAGTCCTCAAGCCTCGCTGTTGAAATTGAAATTTCCAAATCAATTTCGAGTGCGCTGTCACATTAAACCTGCCTTCAGCATAAAAAGCATCGTGCGCAGTATCATAACACCAAATTACAACAAAGCATTAAGTTGAAAATTGTAGAGTCTGGCGATCCTCAGCCAACAAAAATGTTTCATTGCAATTTTCCCGCTTTTTCTGGCAGAATCACAAGTGATTTGTTGTTTTGTTACAAATAACTTGTGGTGTTTACAAGTGTTTTGCATTTTATTGATAAAACCACAAGACTTTTGTTTATATACCACAAGTAATTTGTGGTTTCGTCAAATCGCAAACCACAAATCGTCAAGTCCTTCCCAGTGAGTAAGTAAGATACATAGCTACATTCTCATGTAGCTATTATACGCTGAGTGAACTTCAGTTTGCACCAAACCACCGGCAACTGGGACTAATGTGAATCCGACACCGACAGCGTACACAAACGAATTCACCACTGATACGACTAAAGTAATTGTCGGAGGCACTGCAACTCTGGTAAGTTACTGGGCTGTATCAGGACATTTTCAGCGGGTGGGAGCAAGCGTGTAAATGCAATTAAAGGTGTGCAACACGAACTTCATTTGGGAGGATGCAACCGCTGCAGAAACAAGCACAGCCACGCGAACCGTTACATGTCAAACCGATCTGACGTGGACCGCAAGCAAGAACTGTGTTGCAGGTGCGCTTCTTACACACACTTACCGCTTTCTTCGTGAAATTACCGCTTTCAAACTGAACTAAGTAAGATAGCTGCGTTCTCAGGTAGCAATTATACGTTGAGTGAACTTCAGTTTGCACCAAACCACCGGCAACTGGGACTAATGTGAATCCGACACCGACAGCGTACACAAACGAGCTCGCCACTGATACAACAAAAGTAATTGTCGGAGGCACTGCAACTCTGGTAAGTCATTGGGCTGTATCAGGACATCTGCAGCTGGAAGGAACAAGCATAGAGCAAAGGCAATTGAAGGCGTGCAACACTAACTTCATTTGGGAAGATGCAACCGCTGCAGAAGCAAGCACAGCCACGAGAACTGTTACATGTCAAGCCGACCGGACTTGGACCGCAAGCAAGAACTGTGTAGCAGGTGCGCTTCGTTTACTTCCCCCTTTCTAAATACATAAGCTGTATTTTGTGAACTTCTGTCTGCACCAAACCACCGACAACTGGGACAAATGTTAATCCGACACCAACAGCGTACACAAATGAACACCCAACTGATACAACCAAAGTACTTGTTAGTGGTACTGCGACTCTGGTACGTCATTTTGGCCTCGTCATCACATAGCCAGAGGCAAAGAACAAGTGAGGAATAAGTATAATTGAAGGTGTGCAACGCCAATTACATTTGGGAAGATGCGATCAGCACAGAGACAACATCCGCCACAAGAACAGTGACTTGCCAGACCACCCTCGCTTGGACCACGAGCTTGAACTGTATCGGAGGTGTAAAGGCCCAACTATACTTCGTTCTCTGACGCAACAAGAACAAGAAATTCGTGTTCTTGCTTCAACCTGTTTCGTAGTGCCTTTATACTTGCCTGAGAACACGCAACGTGAAACAGCCAAGAAAGTATAAACGCGTTCGTGGCGAAACACGACGAAACACCCAAATCCTGTTCTCAAGAGAACAAATAACAGAGTTGAAATTTTTCAACTTTGTGATTGTTCTTTGGTCATTTTCTCTGTCGTCAAGCGCAATTCAGTGCTGTTTGTGACATTTGTTGATGATACTTGAGTGATTGAAGTGGAAAAAGAAAGAAAAAATAAAAAAAGTTCAGAAAATGACAAATGAGTACTGACCCCAGGGCGGTCTCGAACCAGTGGCGGACCACTGTGCTTGGGCTGGTGATTCAACGCACTTCCACCACAACACTGGACCGTGGTTGTCAAGCCCGCTAAATGCGCACGTGTTTGTGTGTGCTTGTGTGTGTGTGTGTGTGCTTGTGTGTGTGTGTTGTGCACTGTATGATGTGTGGCGGGCGGATAACGTATTATGTTGCCTGACACAGCAAGTTGACAACCCGATCGCGTCCATCAGATGGTGGAGGCATAACACACCAATTTTTACCGAGCTTTGTGGACAAATACATTCTTTGTTTATCAAGCAGTGTTTCAGTTCGCAAGATCAAATGAAAGTCGATAAATCGTTGTTTTTTGAGCCACCCTAAGGGTGGAATTTTCGAAACGGTGTAAAGGTCAGTTGGGCGTAAAGGTCGGTGTAAAGTTCGGTCGAAAGCTCGGTCGGCGTAGCTGGGTGTAAACGTGAAACATTGCCTGTTATTAACGTGGAATGTTTCAAGTTTACACCGAGGTCTATCACACTGAGCTGTCGACCGAGCTTTCCACCGACCTTTACACCCAACTAACCTTTACACCGTTTCGAAAATATCACCCTAAGTCTCATGCCCCGTCCCTAACCTAAAGGAGCCGTCATTGTTCCCAACCAAGTGCTGATTATCAGTGAACGGTGCTCCACACACATTATTATTTTTTTGCTGTCTTTTAACGGTACTTTTGGTCGCCACACGTTTCAGATAAGCGTGCAGCAGAGCTCCCTAAATTTCTGGGGCAGCTGGGGGCTTCTTGAAAATTTGAATTTTTCTCTTTCATAGCGTTTGTTTCGTCCCGGAACATGGAAGAACAATAGTTCCCTCGTGAAACAACGCAACAAGCGGCAACAGTTGAGAACAAAGAACAAGCCGCAACTCAGTTCTAGCTTGTTCTTGTTCCATCAAGTTCTTGATGTTCTTTTGTTCTTTGTTGCGTCGGAGAACGAAGTATAGTTGGGCCTCAGCTAATTTCTTTTGAAACTTGTTCTGACGATTCAAATGTAAAAGAAAATTCCAGTGTGCACAAAGCCTCCAACAGCTGGCAGCAATACAATTACGGCACCAAGTTCGTACACGCTCGAAGTCGGTACCAACTACGTGAAAATAACGGGCACGGCGTCGTTCACATGTCTGGCGAATTACGTTTGGGATGACGGTACTATTGGAACCACCGTGAAAACGGTGTCGTGCACGACCGACCTCAAGTGGACTGTGATTCCAAACTGTGTTCAATGTGAGGATTTGGTTTCATTCCTGTTTGATTCACTCTGTAGCTCCAACGCTGTGTGTTTTAGATTGCGCCAAACCAGCTCCGACTGGCATGAACGTGGACACCACCGTCACATACACGTCAGAACTCGGTACACTTTACGTGGCCGTGCTCGGCACCGGAATCATCAAATGCAACAATGGTTGGTCAATCTACCGCGCGTTGTTTGCAATTCTTTAATGCGTCTCGCATTGCATTTCTGTTTCAGGGTTCAAGTTTGAAGACCACGCCACCGACTCGTCCCTGACGCGAACCCTGACTTGTCAAGCTGGTCTACCAGGAACATGGACAACTGGTCCGAATTGCGTAGCCGCGGGTATGCGAGAACGATGCATCTGCTGAAACGTGTTGATTATAATATTATCTGATGCATACTTTCCAGCGACTTGCACGCTTTCAACGCTCGTTACTGGTTCCAACGCTCTTCTCAGCTTCAATCCAACCACTAATCCAGCTCCTTCCGGTCAGTGTTTCTTACGCTCAGAACCATCATTCTAAGACGTATCATTCTACCGACTGTTACGCAGGCACTGTGGGAACGGTCACTTGTCCAACTGATAAAACGTACGTGCTCGTAAAGACGGATGCTTCTGGAAACATTCTACCGGGCGAATGCGGAACGACCACTTCGCCATCGGTAGAGCATTGTTCCATTGTTCCTTAATTTCCCTGTCAAAACTGCCCGATAAGTGCCTACTGCTGACACTGACTTTCAGTCGATTACGGTCACATGCAACGACGGCACCTGGACTGATCCTGCGATCGGAACAGTGATACCATACAAATGCATCGAGGTCACCAATAATGTCGGTATGTCGCCGAGTTTCAACAAATTTTGGGACGGTCTGCCTTGCCCCCTCCCACTGATTGCATGATACATAAGTATGATAGCGCTTAATTTCAGCGTGTTCCCTACCAACCGGCGCAGGTGTATCGCCCAACACAGTGCGCACTGTGGAAAACAACAAAGTTGTTGAGTGCGCTAGTGGTACCATTTCTGCATCGCGGGAGCTCATTTTGGGTAGAATTCTTCTTGTTTTGCATCGCGCAGCAAATTTCACCAGCGCAACAACACCGTTGTTTTGGGTGTCCAGGTATCGCATGCGAGCCAACTGGCGGCTGGGATAACTATTATCGTCTGGGTCTGGCCACCACCACTGATCTGTCCGTGAACACGCAGTTTAATCGCGTCGCACAACAGAGGTTTCAATGCAAGATTGGCAGGTAAACATTGAAATATTAGTTTGTTACCGCCGGTTTTTTTGTAACGTCAATTCGGAGCGACATTGGACACTGTAGCACCGGCGAATGGGATTACAAGCAGACTGCTGGTTTTGGTGATGCGATTCCGATCACGACCGGCCAAGACTGGGTGTGCCGTCCGATTGGTGGGTCACCGGTATCAGTTGAAACTGATTTGAAGAATTTTACATTTACTTCGGATCTTATTAGGTTGCGAGGCTCCAGCGACGCTAAGCACAAATGTGGCAACCAATTTTGCCACACTCACCACGTACACGTCGGCTTTCACTACTAAAACGTATGCGATTGTCGGGTCGACCTTGACATTTACGTGTACCAATGGTTTGATCTTTTTCGTGTTATCCAATTCACACTCAGTATTTTGTTTAAAAACAATGTTGTTCCTCTCCAAGGCGCCACTCCGTCATCTGCATCGGCCACGTGTCAGTTTCCGACGGCGACCGTGAAAAACGTTGGCACCTGGACCGTCATCCCGGGATCTGTGACTTGTTGATATTGTGTATTTCCCCGCCTGTTAAATGTACCTTTCGTTTTTTCTGTTCGGTGTCATTCACAAGCACTGTGCCATTTTTTGGCCATATTCGCCAGGCTGTGACACAGTGCATCAATATACGTGTATGTTTGTGTGCTTCTTGCAACGTCATCTTGTGCGCCTTCATTGCAGTAATAAATGAATATGTTCCGGTTTACTTGCGTGGGAATCAATTGGCTAAATAAGCTTTGCCCGAAAAGACTAACAAGATGAAGGCATAATAATCTACATTAGTACAGCTCAACCATGTATTTGACTGCTACATATGTGCTGAATCATGATCCACACTTAGCGTCAAAGACATACATACTGTGTATGTACGTGTGCACACTTGTCCAGATTTGGGACCATGATGTACAGCTCATTAACGGTACGATTTACAGCTCACGCTTTTTAGGTTCGGGTAAAGACTTCAGCGGAAAGTGCAATCGATTTCAGCCAAATGTACCCACGCATGCTCATTCTGTTTTGTTTTGTCAGTTTGGTTTTGATCTTGGCTGCTGAAGACAAGAATGAAACGCAAAGCGAATGCAATGAAGGTTCGGCAGCTTTCACGACTATAGGATTTTGTTAACAATTCTTATTGTATTTGAGTGCTATAGTAAATTTCTAAATTCGCTGTCGCACAATGAAATAAGTCCCATAGTTAATGTCAAGTTCTAAACCCGAACGCTAACCACGCGTCGTTCTGAGACACTGCGCGCAGCCGCCTGGCTGGTTGGCAGGCTGCAGGTGCATCTGTTGCCCGAATGTTTAAAAAGTGGGTTTCGGGTTCAGAACTTGCATTAACTATGGGGCACATGCACGGCAGCGAATCGAGAAATTCACTGTACTAGAACTCAGGATGACCCCTTACTTCCAGCACTTGACAAATGCTTCGACCCGACGCTGCCGGAAGGCACTGATTGCATGACTGGCTGTCGTTGTATTCTCAAAGACGGTCGTTGCAATGAATTCTATGACGATGAAGCTGCGGCAGGTAGGGTACATGCGCGCAGTCTATGTGTGATGTGCGGTACCTATATGTCACTGCTTGATTCACTAAAGTTAGTTTTGCGCCGTTCACAGATCCGGAAACATACTGCAAAGAACATTACTGTGGCCATGAAGAGAATCGAAAATGACGAGAAACTTGGGCGTTCCGGGCATCAGGACCTCATCACCTTATTGGGTGATATTTTTGAAACGGTGTAAAGGTCAGTTGGGTGTAAAAGTCGGTGGAAAGCTCGGTCGACAGCTCAGTGTGATAGACCTCGGTGTAAGCTTGAAACATTCCACGTTAATAACAGGCAATGTTTCACGTTTACACCGAGCTACGCCGACCGAGCTTTCAACCGAACTTTACGCCGACCTTCACGCCCAACTGACCTTTACACCGTTTCGAAAATTCCACCCATTGCTGTCCGTTCGACTTGGCTTGTTGTTTACCTGTGATATACGCCGCCCATCAGCAGTTCGAACGGTAGAAACACATTTCATAACATTGTCATCCTGTTTGTTTGTGGTACCGCCAATCCTAACGTATCAACAACCTCTCTCAAACAATGAGATGTGTGGCGAAGTGATGTCATGGCGAAGGCCTCGGGTACATATAGCGGATACATTACCGCACGTCATTTGTGCACTACGCAAGGATCTAGGGGGCCACAGGGGCCATGCCCTTCTTTGGTCCATTTGGCCTCTGAAGGGGAGGGCCACCTTTCGGAAGGAAGAAGGAAAAAGAACCTCCTTAATCGCAGGACTTTCACTCTAATACACTGCAAAAGTCAAAAATCGCGCGCTTCGCGCGTCAAACGCACCAAACACCAATTTTAAATGAAATTTGGCCCTCGCGCGCGCAAAAAGTGCCAAAATTTCGCGCGCTTCGCGCGCATTGTCACATTTTCTATAATATTTGGTGTAAAAAACGCGAAAATCGAAACAAGCACTGGATAAAAATTGACTTTTCAAAAATGGAACAAGCACTGGATAAGAATGACTTTTTGGATTTTTGGATTTAAGAACAAGCCCTCCCTTGGCCCAAAGCTGAATCCGCCACCAATACATGGTGCCTGTTTGTCGGCGATTAGCGTCTTCGGTTCACCTTCTGCATCTGGTAGGCACACAAAAGCGACCACACAAAACCTGCAATATTGCGTTCCCACACTCCGCCGCACACTATCCCATAAAAAGAATAAGGACCCTAATGTTCCGCTTGTGGAGTTTTACTTGTATTCAAACCGAAATGACTAGTGACCGTGCACCTGCGATTTTATTACAGTATAGATTTTTATTTCAAAATTTCCCAGCGCTTCTGTTATCCCACACTGTTGTTGGGCCACCTACGACGGTATTTAAAGTGAAATTTGTTATCTAAAACCTGCTCTACTATAATCGGGTGTTTACGTGAGCGCGAAAACAGCATTATTCGGAACTTGTTTACAACATGCAAACGTTTATCATCTGCGTGATGTGCATTGTCAACCTGGCGATGGTAGCCAGCGAAGGACACCATAATGATTGCCAGAAAGGTAAACATCAAAAGCACTGGGATTGAAACATCCCAGAAAGCTAACAACGCATTGTAGCTCTCGAGCAGTGTTTTCCGTCGAAAAGTGCGACCAACTGTATGGATGGCTGTAGATGTGTGCTCAACGACGGACGATGCAACGCGTATTATGATGACGAATCGCTGCAAGGTCTTTGTGTTTGTATGAAGTGAAACATCAACCTGTTTGCATATTTGACGTCGTTCCGTGGCAGCGGCTCATTAAGTGAACTTGTTCATTGATGCGAGAATTCATCTGCTCTTGAAACTATTCCCAGTAACGCCGCTCTATCCGGCGGAGAGCGAAATTCCGCTGGTGCCAGGGAGCGCGAGCAAAATTTCGCTCTCTGCTGGTGTCAGAGAGTGACCTAAGACATTTACAGACGTGGAAAAATTCTGCAAAACTGACTATTGTGGCGACGGTGGCTATGTGAGACCCGGGCGAAGCGTTGAGTTAGTCCGTTTGATGTGTTTTATGGGATTTTCTAAGTTTTGCACACAAATCATATTTTTCAGCTCAATAGATGAATCAAAAGGGTCTCCAATGGCATCTGTCCCACTAGGTGGTGTACCGATTACGTTTGACCTCGATGATAATGAATAGAGCATGAAACATTACATACAATGTGGAACCCTGGCCGACGTAAAAAGAAGCAATTGGTCCATTTCATATATGTATGTATAACTTTATTCAGAAAGCGCAACCAAGAAGCTGATGTAACTTTTTCAAAACCGCCTCGAACGAACCTTCCTTCAGGACTGACTGTTATGAAACAAGAATTGTTTATGTGCACTAGTACTTGAATGCTGTTGAAAAGATGAGTAGACCCAAAAAAGAAAATGTGAAGCGTGCCCGTTTTTAAATATAATCGATGTTTGATGGACAACAGATCTGAAGCAGATTCCTTGTCTATGGTATTTACAAAGCAGAATTAAAAACCATTAAAATATTCTTTCGTGTAATAATCCAATCACATCAGCCACACAGCGGCCGCAATAATCAAAGTGACGCCCATTCCGAGCGCAGAATGTCTTAAATTAGCATCGCCTCCTGTCAAGAACGGAAACTTGCGTTCCCGCGACCAGTCAATCTGTCTGCTGCAGAACTCCTCAACAGCGCACACTTGGATACTGTAGTTTTGGGGTTCGGCACCCCCTGTAAATTCCATAAATTCAATCGAACCGGCCCGACGGTGCTCAACCGGCTTTGATTCGTCGATTATGACATTGAATTCAGTTATGTTGATCTCTGACACCGCGATACGGTACTCCTGCGGAAACGGACGGTCGAACTTCCAGCGGAGCTGGTATTTGATTGGACCTGGCAAATCATGAAGGTATGACCGTTTTGATTGCAGTGAAACATCACCCGAGCCAACCTTCGGTGGTCGTCTGCGCACCAGCGACCCCGATTAGTGAGTTATTGGTCATCGTCAACTGAGTTGGTGAGCAGTTGATACGACATCCATCGTTACGTTGGTCCGACTGACATTGGAAGTCGGGCGTGTTGCCGCTGAAGCCGTGCTGACAGGCGAGCTGCAGCAATTACAATGGCGTTTTACTTGATGCGGTTGTATAATTGCTGAGTTTGAATCGAAAGTGGATCCCCTCTCCTCCCTGGCTTCGGTTTGGAGCCCGCAAACACATTATGTGGGACGTAAGGTTTTTTTGCATGCCCAAGCTTAATGTTTACGGTTTTAGAGTTCAAAGCCCCGGCTTCAAGGCTATTAACTTGTCTATGTGTGCAGTCCATTAACCTGAACATCCATACTATCGAGCTCTACCCGTCCATTGACCATCCTCGGCTGATCGGTGTAGTATTGTTGGAAACAATTCGGATACTCGTCTGATCGCACGATAATGTTCTGCGCTATGCGGAACGTGCATTCGTTCTGGATGTGAGTGCGCTGAAACATCAGGTTGTTGGTCAATTGCACAACATTCTGCTGGTCACGCAGATATGATTTATGATGTGGCTAAAAGTTGAAAATTTTCCACTTCAAGCAACCGGGGTGTATTTTTTGTCCGTCGGGGGTGGGTCCATTTTCTGCCAAAATTTCCGCTTGAGGTTCAGGGGTGTCATGTGGAAAACTGCTCCAGGCACCTGCGAATAGATACAACGATCGGCTACCAACCGTGAAGTACACTTCAAACTGTTCGCTGCTGAACGCCGACTGTCTGATGCACGGAACGTCGTCCGCGTCGTCCATCGAAGTGAATGCCGATCTGAAACATTGCTGGTGATCCATTAGTGGTGCTGCTACCATGCGTTCTGATCGGACAATGCGGCAAACAAGCAGTATGGGCTCAAATTGGACCGAAAAACTAGTACCATTTGTGCCGAACTATCCCTCTATAGATTTGTATGTACCCTGGTAATTGAATACCATATCCTTTTCTCCACAAATCAAATGCTTTGTGGCTATGCCTGGTCAGAGCAACTGAGCAGTGATAACTTGTTGTACTGACGATTATCAAAGAAGGCGGGCACCTGCCGTTATCGTTATCGTTAACAAAAGCTGACATCACCACTCATAAAGAACACAATTGGAGACATCGTAACTGTTGCCCGATAACCGCTCACCCACCTGCATCCCAACAGTTTCGCATATGTTTGCGGCACCCTTTTCACGTTGACGCCAGCAGCAGGAGTCCAGTATTTCAATTGATGATTAGAGTTCACTCTGATAAAGCCCACATAGTGGTCGGTGTTGGCCCGACGCTGAAACATCACAGAGCAAACGCGTGAGAACGTGTAGCGTCATGGCAAGGGATGAATGGTTATGCATGTAAGGTACAGGAAATATTGACGTTCCCAGCCGTAAGACACGTCGTTTATACCTGTGCAAAATCTACAAGATCGCATAACCCAACGCCAGACTCCATTGATGACACTCTATCTCTGTGGATGACAATAATTATGCATGCAAACGATGACAAGTTGCCTGGAGAAACACAAGAGTCTGGTTGCTATCGTAACCCACCAAATCCGAGCGTGAACATTCAGGTATGAACTGATTGAAGGAGGGTATCAGGGTTCCACTTCTTGTCAGTTTGTTTCGCAGCTGTGGCGGTGGTGGACCCATGATTTGCTGATAGCGTTGCCCGTTGCTGTATGTCACCTGCAGTTAAAATAGATATACATGCTTTATGCCGTACGTCATCATGGCCGAAGTTCGGGTTTAGAATGGTGTGGGGCCGGTCCGGGACTGAAGTGGGTCGAACTAACTGGAGAGGTACGGATGGGGAACCGCGGCCGACATGACAGTGGAAACACCAGCACGCCAGGCTGGGCCAAGGACTCTCTCCTCTTCAAACAGCATTGTATTATAAAACTGCATGCGCTGTTTTGTTCCTCGCTCTACCTACACTATATATGTACCTACGCGCTTCTTTTAGCGAAAATACGCGTGATACTGTTGACCGACACATGCGCGACCGGACACATATTCGAAAAGTTTCGAAACACGTTCCTCCACTCAGATTCGAGTTGTTTCAAGTTGGGTTACATCCGAGTGGCACGGAACGAGTGAATCATTAGGTTAGCGGTAAAGTTCTCGAATGTCCACCATCTCCGTCCACATTCTCAAAACTTGAACATCCGTCCACCATTCTCATTATACTTGCTTTGGTGAAAAGGTTGGCCTGCGTGGGGACGGTGTGGACAGGGTATAAACTTTTGAGGCGCCATCTCCGTCGACCATTCGCAAAAGTTGTCGAATGCCCTCCATCTCTGTCCAATCTAAAGTCCACCATTTTCGAAACAGTTGCTGAATGTCCTCCATCCCTGTCCACCGCGATAGTGCGCATTAAATCTTGAGTTTCCAATTTGACCCACTCCCTCCGCTTGATAATTTTTTAATTTCTTTTTCAAATTACTGCCCTTGGAATTTCAGGGAAATCCTGTGTCGGTCATGTGTTTTTGTGTCGGTCAACAGCATCGTCCGAAAATACAGTGGCGATCTAATTCAGATACTGTACCTCAAACTGATGCTGCGAGCACATGCTCAGTCGATTGCCACCCCTATAAAAGGGCGCGTTGATGCGCACATTCTCAATCCACTGTCCATCGAACATTGTGTTGTTGTTGCCATCGCGTATGGCACGGGCTCGGATCCGTGTGAGACTGTCGAAACGCTCGTGCTTGAAACTCGGATTGGGGCGGATCTGCAAAATGATCGTACGCACCCAACCAGGGTTGGTTTGGTTGTTGTGTGGTTTGAATTCAGCGCAGTCAATGCTTTGTGAACCTGAACATAAATTAGGAACCATTGTGTGACTCCCGAATATTGAGCACGTAAGGTCGGTCGAAAATATGCAGAACACTGCTTGTCCAATTATTAGCGGGAACAAACTTTAATGAAGAGATTTGAACATGAGCAGCTCGCTTCTCATTGCCATTGACTGTATTGACCGTTCAAAATTGTGTCGGAAAAGTTTTTGGGTACGTTTTGCTTGTCTCCTATGCTGGACTTGCCCTTAACTATGTATGTAGCTTGTTTGTTTGTTTTCAGAGTTTGTGATCGTGAAGCCCTTTGCCATCACCAAACCCACGTTCACACTCAGTCCATTATCCTCCCTGAAGTCGAATATGAGTGGGTCGTTATCAACGTCGATGTTTGCCCGCACCACCAGCGCATAACAGATGATCAGCATGTACCATCGCATTGTGATTTAAAATATTGATGTTTTTCACGAATTTGGGTCCAATTCGGACATCGCGTGTTTGTGGATCGCTCGGTGTGGATTGGAATGCGATACCTGAAAATAAACAGGTTTGTCATTCATGATGTGAATGAAACAATTATTTAGAAGTCCTGGAGTCATAACTTTTATGTACTGTATGTAACACTTTGGGTATCAACACTTCAACAGCAGAATACGCTGCCAATTTGTTTAAACCGAGCTTAGATTGAGTTGACCCGCGCTTTTCGCTCATCTGCCTCGGGGGTGAGAAGACTTCGCAGTCTACATGTACATACATACAGTATACTGCACTGCAGTGCATTGCGGCACCTTGTATTCAATACATGTATCCATTGTTCATGCGAAAGTTTTGACTCCAGCAGTGAACCGGTCTTCAGAAACTGCTTTTTGCTGCCATTGTCAACACAGAAAACAAGCAATAAATTCTGTATTTGTGTGAAAAAGACAAACTTCTTTTCAAAATATCAATGTCAACAGACTTGTTTGCTTAAACGAATAGGTTCTGGACAAAAAGAATATTCGAGACAAATTGCTCGTCTGCATCCTGTCGCGTGAAGGAAAACATGAGGTGCGTGCTCAATTTTGTAATTAGCGTTACCGAGAAGAAGTCAAAACCATTTTAAACTGCTGACACGACACACAAGCACATACCGGTAGAGGTATTTATTTTCTCACGAGCACCAACCATCGATGCACATTATGAACTCCTGCTCATTATTTCGTTTTTTTATTGTTTATCAGCATTTTATTCACTGAAAACCACATAAAGGTTTGCATGGAAATTTTTCCGGTTGCTCACGCGTCAGGCAGCTGAAGACTGCGTTCACTCAAAATTGCTAAACTCCAATGGTAAAATTAAAAAAAACACCGTGGGAACCTTTCTGACGCACTTTCCCTTGTACTTTACTAACTAGCAATATTTAGGCAATTGAAATTAAACGTGCAGTGCAGTGCAGTTAACTCAAACGTGACCAAGAGGCAACAGTGTAAACTTCTGGTCAATTTTTTTCCGATCGAAGGTACTGGAAAGAGTTATAGCATATTGATAATAACACGTTACGCAATCGGAAAACACACAATAAAAGTGACACAACAATTGCTGGAAAATTATATTCAACAACAAAAAATACAAATATAAAAAATGGCAGCTGGGGCATGTGCACTGCCACACACCGGGCGGAGCCACAATGGAAAACAGACTGCAGCAGGATCATTTGAAAGTGCGGTGGAGTTTAAAAAAAGTTCCCCCAAAAAGTGCAACGCCGCCACCAACGTTTGACTGCCGGAGTGATTATTATGATACACATCAATGCAGCACTCAGGTGAAATCCTACAAATTGTCACGAACTTTTTTGTCATCTGCGCGAAGTACCAGCGCAGACAATGTGGTTATAACGCGATCATCCTCAACAGTTTATGGCCAGGTGTCGTACTGACGCTATTCCACCTCACCGTTTTCATTTTCGTAGCGTTAAACTACGCTGCTTCATTTAAAAGCTTCTTTAGATCAGTGAACATGACACTTTTAATTTGATTCCGATTAACCTTGGCAACCCCATGAAGTGACAATTCCGGTTTTCCGGTTCACACAGGTTCATGTATATGTTTGTGTTGTTGTTGTAGCGATTGTTAGTAATGTTTACATTCTAAGTCCTGTGCCACGAACTGAAAAGGGACCAAATAAACTTCGCGTTTAGAACTCAACACCACTGACATGTGCAGTGTTTGGACCGATGTTTCGTACCACTGACTCTTAGCTCGTTGCAGTTCACAACCAACTTTTGAGCAGACTTTCATTTTGTTCTCGTGCGCATTTGCAGGTATCGTGATGTTTCACAAAAGCAACTCCATTCAGGCGGAGCTGAGGCATCGAGTTTGAACATCAAGCGCGCATGGCCTGTGACATGCGCAGAATTCCCCGTTATGATGTGTATGGATATAAAAATGCATGGGTTTAGTGTATACTACTGAGGTTGCGTAAAGCTCACCAGGTTTGAAATACGTAGAAGGGATTATTCAATTCAGGAAAAATGAAATTGAAAAACTTTTTCGATGTTGCAGATTTCACAACTTTTTTATATTGTCGAGCCCGTTGCGTGTTGTGTTGCGCTTGCGTGTGCACGTTTATCTGCGTTTATTACGTTTTTTATCATTATTTACACGTGACTTGGGGATTTCAAAACAGTTATGAATTCGATATTCACATTTTAGTTGCGGCCGCATGCGCAACGTTGGTCTGGCTATGCGTTTTGCGCATGTATTTGCAATTGTATGCCGCCGCTATACCGCAAAGCTATCATAAATCGTAAATCGGCCGTATTACTTATTCAGTCGTTCAGTTTTCGCAGGCAACAGCAGCTATTGCCGCAGTGCTTGCCAAAAATAGCAAAAACAGGTCAGTATATGTTCAGGCTGCGTTCACTGTTTTGAAAAGTCGGGCATGCACTTCGTGTAACGCAAAATCGTCTGATCCAATCTTCGCTGCATTATTGAGGTCCTATGTTCGTGGTGGTATCACGCGGACGCAAAGTGCGTGACAAGAACACGTGCTATTTACTTCATGCGGGAATTTATCAGCAACACAATATCACAACGTGCATTATTACGAGAGGAATAAACAGCTGCTGTTTGCGTGGCAGACAGATGCTCCGAAAACATGTTCAGTTTCCTTGTTAAAAAATGCGTCGGTTCCGCTATCGTTTCGGATGTGGAAGTCAACCGAACAAATTATGATGCTTGTATTACCTTTTATTCTGCGAGAAGGACGACTAATGTTTCAAAAATTATAAAGCTACATCATAATGGCGTTAACTTTACGACTGGAGGAGAACTTTTGAATGTTTACAGAGGACAAGAAAAGAGACAGCATACAAAAAGAGACTGTGTTTGTGGCTGGTGTTTGTGTTTTCACCCAAAAGCTTATCAAAACGGATCGAATATGCCGCCGTCTTAACCCCTCGGCGGGCAAGGACAATAGCTGGCATCGTCCCCGGGTGGTCCAGTCGGTCCAGGACGGCCGGGTGGTCCGGCATTACCTGGTCGACCACCGTCTCCGGGTTCTCCCCCTTCGCCGGGACGACCGGGCTGACCGCGTTGGCCGGGGTTGCCGGGCGGACCGTTCGGGCCGGGGCGGCCGGGCTCGCCGCGCGCACCGTTCTCTCCTGGAAACAGTAAATAAATGACAAGTTGAAAGGAACCAATATCAACACATGTATGTAAGTTAGCCAAAAAGCAGCAAGTTGTGCCAACCGGCTGGGCCCTTGGTTCCGCGCTCGCCATTTTCTCCGGGTGGTCCGGCGGCACCGGGGTTGCCAGGGTTCCCGTTGCGACCAGCCTCTCCGGGCGGACCGTTCTGGCCGGGACGACCGGGGTTGCCATTTTCGCCGGGACGACCGCTTTCTCCTTTGCCTCCCTGCAAACAAGTATGGATTTCCGAAATGTCAATCAATGTATATACAGGGTGACCAAGATACTAACGCAACTAATGCGTTTGGAGAACTCGTTCTCTGTGTTGTGTAATGGTTTGGCATGGGTAGCATTGTGTTGAATTATTATGGAATGAAACATCACCACGCTGGGGTTATGGGCCGGACAATAAAGCTGTGCGACAACATGATTGTGGTTATGCTGACTGACGAATAACGAGCAAAAAACAATTTTTTACGGCCCGGCTCATCACTCCAGCTTGTTGATCATTCATCCCATTATATTTTAAGACAAAAACTATGGAAGTTTAGCGTTTAACTGATATGCTCTCTATGTCAAACCACTTATTCAACGTAGTGGTTCTCCAAAAAGGTTTGGGTTGGTCACCCTGTATGTACGTTCGGTACGTTGATTTTTTTGTGCAGTTTTGTAAAAAAAATGGACGATTATAAAAGATCGACAAAGACACAAAAACTAACGGGACGACCGGGTTCACCGGGACGACCATTATCTCCGGGACGGCCGGGTGGACACTGTCTGCACGGTGTGCCCGGTGGCAAGGTGACCGCTGGGAATTCGCCTGGTGCTCCCTTCTCACCACGTGGGCCGGGGATGCCCGAGTCACCGTCTTCACCAGGTTGACCTGTCGCACCGGTCGGACCGGGCGGACAACGGTTCTGTTGGAAGCACTCTGCAAAAAGTAGGGGGAATACATGTAGTAGTTGGATTGCGTTTAGTTTAGGGATATGAATCGTAGCTTATATTCATGTGGTCAATGCACATGGTCAACGCAGCCTGATGTCATTCATTATTTCCCCACCCTCATTCAGGGCTGCTTTGGTCTGGTTGTATTGACCATTTGCGTTGACCACTAGACCTAGCCTATGTACATAGATCGTGTGTTTCACTGTTTGACATGAAATGATATTGAGCATGGCATACGTTTTTAATGTCATGCATATTGCATCAGTATATGTGAAACATCAACTTACGGCACTCAGCGGCCTGACGTTTGGGACGGAAGCTCGGGTAGAAACCGCCGGGCTGGGTCGATTTGATCTGGGACTGGATGGCGTGGGCCAACTCCTAAATCATGTTGAAACATTTTTTTCGCATTTTTGTGTTGCGCATGATAACAACCTGATATGCATATATCGCAAGCACTATATGCCAAACAGAACAAGCTTGCTTTTAAGAAATGAACTGAGCGTGATAAATCAATAATGACGACTGACCAACCGTGAATTGGTGCATTTCGAAGTCCAGCTCTTCCTGAATGTTGTTGATTTTGGCCCAGTAGAATGGCATGAACATCAGACAGATGGTGACCGTCAGAAGAGACACTCCTTGAAATATCAGGAATTTTTTTGTGTAAATGACATTGTTAAGGTTTTCACACGTTTTCGCACACCATTTGTAGGGCTTGAAGAGCCAAACAGGCCTTCTGCAGGCATTCGTTCCCCCGGCACACTTACTCACCGGTGGCGGCATAGGCCGCATAACGCGTGTTGCTCGTATCCATTTCGCTCGTCATTTCTTGTCTCGCGAGAAATATGGTTATTTTACTGAAATAAAATTGTGAAAATGTAAAATTTGGGCTATTGTGATCTACAGTCACGACACAACTGTCAGAATGCCCATTTGAGACAAAATCTTTAATGCATAGGAAGTGCCAAACTAAATTGTGTGACTGTCTTTCCAGCGCAAAACTTTTCTTTCGAAACTTTAGGCCATCAAAAACTGAGTAAAAAGCGCCAGGAGAGTGAGCTTTTGTATTCATCGGCCGTTTCTTACAATGAACGTAACGAAAACAATGATCGTGCGTGCGCGCATGATTGAAATCAAAACATTTATAAAAACTTAGCGAGGGCGGGCTTAAAAAGTTTTGCGTGGATTTGCTTAATTTATGTATGAAACTACAGTACTAATGAGCACGCAGTTTACAGTATTTTACACCGCTAAAATCCAATGAATGCACTAAATTGAAATCACGGCAGCGCGGGTGAAGTGAACAAGTGAAGCGTTGAAACATGCTCGTTGTTTGCCCCGTACTTTTGCGCACGGTTGCTACTGCCCTCTTTTCTGCATGCATTTGCAGTAATATTTTTGGAACTGAGACAAATTTTTCCCATTTTGTTTATCTACTGTATTATGTTCAGGTTCGCCAGCTATTGGACAAATGATTTTTGTCTCAGCTCGGCTGCATCATATTTGACACAATCCTGAAATGAAAGTATGTGTTTCAAATACAAGCTGTAGTTGTGTTGTGATACAGGAAGGTTTTCCCGCTAAAACCTGTACTTGTACAGTGAAACGTATAATACACACTGCGTGTACATGTTGTACACCTCACTCGCGTTATGATTGAAAAACAAAACCTGATTTTCTCATGCCTTTGATACTTTTCATTTGAACGTGCGTCCGTACGCGAAGTTACCGTAACGTGCCGTGTCGGTATTTGGAGCACGAACCGTGTAGTGCCTATACAGCTTTCGGGGTTGACTACTGCACGCGAAAGTTGTACTTTTGGTGTTGGTAATGACAGTGATTCTTAATCAAATTATTTTTGTGACCAGGGAACTGTCAAAATGAAAACTGTGGCGTGAAACAGCGCGTGATTTACATAGCATCTGATTAGAGTTGTGCTTGTGTCTTCTGCAAGTTAATGGTTGTGAAATGCGTCAGTATGGTCTTCACTCAGAATGTGTGATCTGTTTCCTTGTCAAAGCGGGCTTGCCTTACAGCAGACCGAGTGAAACCCGCGAAATAATACATGATTTAAATCTGACCAAATCTGACCAGGGTAATATAAGCACATAAATACAAAAAGCGCACAAGAACAATTCATGTGACTAGAACGTATTCAGGTTCGATTGATCGCGATGGGCCATGATGTCCGTTTGTGACAAAAATCGGCATCGACGTCAATAAAATTATTGTCATTTTTTTGTCTTGAGTGACCGTCCATTGTTTGCCACTAAACCATCATCATCGAAATTCGCATGAAGTCGTGAGCGAAAATGACGATTAAAGTTTGAATTATGATCGAATAGATCAATAAACTGGTGTGGCCCTTGACACTGCCTTTGCCGAATATTGGTTGTGCATTGATGGAACTGTCCGGATTGCCATACCCATTGTGAAACATCAGCACAAAGACCAGGATCGGAGAAAGAAGGATCCGCGAGCCTGAGGCCATGAATATGTCACCTTGTCTCCACGCTCTGAAACAAATCTGAGAGGGGCAAGATGTTAAAAGATAAATTTCGTGTTGAACGTTCACTAAAATTTCCACCACACACAATCAAAATAACCACAAAAAAGCACCGACACATACACTCAGACAGAGACCAGATCTGTTGCTGTCACAACCAGATACATATCTGGCAAAATATAGCTTGCTCAGAAAGAAAGGAAAGACATAAAAAACAACTGAAGGTTGAAAACTAATCAATCGAGGTCCTTCACACGCGAACTCGAACACAACACAGCACACAAGGCACTGGACGTGCTGTGTGATTCTTTCAGGTGACGCCCTTATTCTTTATGTGGTTTTCTCTCTCAGTGGTGCACTGCGATCAGGAAGACAGGTTCTGCGCAGAATATAAAAAGTGCGGTTACGCTCAAATGTTTCGAACAGGTTTCAGACGCTTCAAAAATTTAGGATGAGCATTATCGCGTTGCGTTTCATTGCAACTTAAAAAGGATTGAAGCAAAGAAATAAATAATTCTTCAGATAAAAAACTTGAGCAGAGTGAGCAACACGCGGAGTTCTCACGCGTTCAAAACAATAGGATTCTTCGCTTTTTATGAACGAGACTTCTTTTCCGCAACAATGCAATGCGTTACTTATCCACAGCCTAATATCGAGATGTGGTATAACAATTTATTGCCCCGACAAGCATTTGCGCACGACAGTTTCCGAACGGGTGGCCGGGCAATTGAGCAAAGCACGTTTGGGCAAAACCACTTTGAGCAAAAAAGGGCAGAGGCAAAAGAGCAGAGGTCTTATCTTGTCCCAATGGCTCAGACACAGACTGATTTTGATCAGGTTTAGGCTTACATTTAGGCTTAGTTTTGTACTTGAGCTTAGGCATACCACTTTTTTTAAGTTCTGCTCTTTTGGCCCCTGCTCTTTTTTACTTGCTCAAAGTGGTTTTGCTCAAATGTGCTTTGCTCAATTGTCCGTCCGCCTTCGAACGAGGCAATTGCATTTCATGATTACGCGTTCATTTTATGGCACTATTGTTTTTGTAATATCTGCCTAAACTGCATAAATGCCTTATCCTAACGATTGACATACATATTTGCGTTAGGTGCGGTATGATAATTGTTTGTGTTGCGCAGGTCGAGCTGAACTGGTCTTTGCAAAGCTCCGTGAAGTCAAGTTTTCATTATAGATCGGAACAGAACTGTTCCTTGCAATCAATTGTTCGTTCTTTGATCTAATTCACCTCGATCAAAAGTGATCATCATTAACTAGTGGTGAAGCAGTCGGATTAATTTCACTCTTTTTCAATTTTGAAACTTGAATTCGAAATTTTGATTTATATTTTGCTAATTTCAATCCAATATACATCAATACTTTTCGGTAGCGTTATTCTTCATTTGGCAGTTTTTTGGTTCAGATGACGACGATGTAATTTGATTATGCCTAAAGAAAATTCATGATGAAACTAAACTAATAGAATCAGAGCTTATCATAAAAAATGTTTTAGAAAAATAAACCAAAGCATCACATGTGAACTAACGCAACGGTACTTGCGACGTGGTTGCCACTTTCAGTATGGGCACGGATTTCTTGACGGGTTGACTTTGGTGGTCAGAATTGGGATCAATCGGTGTGATAGATCGAGTGAGGCGAGTTCTGCGTGATAAATTCGGAAAAAAATTATTCTTTGAAATTTCTCAGCAAAAAATTCGAAGTCCAACCGTTTTGGTAGCACTCTGGCAACTTTGGTTGTGGGTGTCGTGATTGGTTCGCGGACGCTAATCTCCGTATCGGATTTGATCGAAACTGAAGGAGTAAACATCGGTGGCATGTGTTGATGCATCAGTAAAGCAAAATCAAATCGTGCTGAGACTGTAAGGCGTATGATCAGACAGCACTTGAGAAAAATGTTGGTTTAATCTGGAATCTGAACCCCAGGAATTCTCTACGCGCTGTATACTGCATTCAAAGTTATGTCGGGACTTGGTATAGTGCTTTCCGCGAATTTATGTGCAAAAAGTAAATGCACCGTCTGCTGTGGATGCTTGTATGTGCCCCCTCACCAAATGACATGTGCATTCGTGCCGTGTGGTGTGTTCGGTTGAACCTGACAGCGCCGAATGTGACCATTGCAGTGGTTCCTATGATGGTCAACACCGCCAGCCACGACAGAACCATTAGCAGGCCCTCGAACGCGGGCACGTCTGCAAGAACAGATTTTCGGGCTCGGGCTCTTTCATTTTTATTCACGAGTTAAGAGCTGAAGTAAACTGCTACAAACGCGCAAAGGATGCCCATACTGTATTATGCAAATTTGCATCGACTTGATACCAACTCTGAGGATACATACCTATATCAATCCAGATAAACGTCAACCTAAAAACAAAATCAACCGAACCGAAGATTTGAAAATTTGCCCAGCTGCCGCCTTCATCGTCTTCCAATTTTATCATTCGATCGAGTGCCAGATATTGTTTGTTTTCCGATGTTTCTGCCGCCTTCATTCGTCGGCATTCCACATGAACACGACTGTGATTCGCTAGTTCAACTGAAACTGTGTTGACCGGGCATTGGCGAATATCTGAGGAGCTGATTCGCTTTGGTTCATGATCATGCAGCCCAGCCTAAGTCTTTTCCTGTTCTTGGAATGATTGATATTCCGATTGCTAGTATGTAACGTGACTTCCGAATCCCCAATCCGGGGTACATTTTTCAGTACTGTTTCATATTGGTTCATATTCAAATCAGACACATGACTCAAACGTGTTAAACTATGCACTTGATTATTGCAAACTGATGAAATGAGACAAATTGGTACCCACGCACGTGTCAATCCCAACTCGATGATCGGTTTTAAACTCGGCCATTCCAATTTCAGGCCATTTTTAACACCGGTTTCGCCAAAGACTTCCGAATGCTCCATGAAGCACATCATCGGAAGTCGATTGTCTGAAATTTCATACTGTAGTGCTAAGGGTTAAAATCCACAAAGAAAAGAAGCAATTTAGTTAGGTACACCGTTCTGTTACACATGCTTGGAGCTTAAAAATGTTATACCTTTAAGATTCAATGAGATTTCGTTCAGAGATTTAGAACCAGCTGGATCCGTGATTGCACTCAATATTTGTGCCAAAACGAGCAGCAACAAAATTGGCAAGAAGATTGTGGTTGGGAACGGGCGAAGCATGGCGATAGTGGATGGTGCGATAAGAGAAATGAAGAAAAGTAAAATAAAAGTTGTGCGAAACTGTCTGACCAGGTTGGAGCAACGGGACGCCCCGTTCGGTATCGACACACTCGGCGTTGTTCGCCTGTTTGGTCGTGGGTTAGTCATTTGTTGTTTTTATGATGCATTATTTTTTGACTTGACCGCTAGCCAGTTTGGGGGTACGGATTTGGGAACAAGAAAGCTATTGATACCTAGCAGTTGTATGTAGGGGTTGAACCCCATATCTCCCCCCAACTACATCACTGCTTGACTAATGAAACTAAAAAACAAGAAAAACAATGAAAAAGTGGCCTTCAAGCATTTGCAACAAAAATGGTCATTTTTAGCAATTGCTACTAGCCCATTTTGAATAAAAAACCCTGGCAATTGGTCACTCGTATTGCAGCGTTTTGCTGTATGTTTGCTTTTCAGTTACAACTCGTTTTTCTCAAATAGTCCCAAGTTGTGTGCAAGCAGCAGTGACGCATACAGTCATGAGTCTATAACAGATTTCGGAAGTCTGATTGTCAATGACGTTTGCCACCTGCGCCTGGTCAACAAGCGGTAAGCGGCCAAAAAATCAATAAAAGTGTGATTGATATACAGCCGCTCGTTTAGTAAGGGCTGTGCATAAAAATAATGACAGGTAATAAAAATTAATTAACGTAGAAGAGAGTGCTAATCGAAATCATCGTTTGTGATAAATTAAACGAAGCCCCGTTCAACGTTTGGCATAACTTTCGTGACAGCTGTAAAACAAACAAAAACCAAGTCACGTCTGTGCCGTATGTTTGTCTCACAAAGCAATCATGCGCTCATTGCGGCCCGGTTATAGTTACAATGTTGTGAGCAAAATTTCTCAAGTAACGGGTGCAATCAGAATTCTGTACGAGTCAGCTGCAGCCTTGAAATCAGAGTTGGGCAAGAAAAATTTTTTAAAAGTGTTCCATAACGTCCAATTTGGGGGTTAATTTTTTGTCATTTTTCTCAAGGGTCGGAAAATTTTCTTTGCAAAATCACTTTTGGGGCATGTACTTGGTACATAATGACCCAAATGACGTTATTATATACCTTCCCGTGATACATGAGACACATTATGCATGTATGTATGTACCTGCGTGGTACTTCGATATCATGCCCCATCGAACAGCTCGAAGTTGGTGATACAGCGACCCGACAAGGGTTTCTGCAGCTGACCGTCTGAATTATGCGTGGTTTATGAGTAAATCTTGCTTATTCGACCACAAACTATTGCGTCTGATACCATAGAGCAACAATCGTCGGTCCATATGAAGCACAGGCTGTTGGATCGCACCGATATGACGTAAAAAACCCTTCATAAGTGATGCAAACCAAGTCACAAAGTGACTTGTCAATTACAGTAGCATTTTTTCGCGATTTTGCACGTTTTTTTGGCAAGTTTGGTCAATTTTCTCCGAACCTGAGACAGTAAAAAACTTTAAAAAGTTTTTTCAAACCCCACTTGTAATTAATGAAGACAACAAAAACCAGTCCGTTTTCATCTTTGGCATGTTGCTTTCAACTCACGCTTGAAGTCGTTTATAAGCATGTTCTTTCGAATTCGAACATTCCCGAGAACACACGTTTTCAGAAAGATCATCCTCATTCAAAATTCCATGATGGCTTCCACTGCTCCAACAGATGTGCAACAACCCAAGAAGATCAGCAAGCGACGCGCCCAGTTCTACCAATTTTGCGATGATACGTCCCTTAGTGGATTTGCAGGTACTGATAAAGCGAGCATCAAGCTGTGATCCTGGTTTCGGCTAGATTCCAGCTTAGTTCAGGTCTGAGTTCTTTTGTGTGTCTGAGCCTGGGCGTATGGCTTGAGCAAGTCCGAGTGCGTCCAGCTTAGCGTGAACCACTGTGTTGCGATGAGCTTACCAGTTTGCAGAATTGAAACGATCGAATCGAATGCGACCGGTTTGGCTGGTGATTCTCGTGGTGTGCACTGTCGCTACCTTTATACAGTTCTACCTGGTTATACAGGACTATATCCTGAATCCATACAGTACCAGAACCATTACCGAACTGGTCACCCAGCACCATCTGCCGGCCGTCACTGTAAGTGTTCCACTTCAGTTGCAGTGCAATGATTTTCTTTACAGTGTAGCGTTAGCGCTTAGCGCTTGCATCGTTGACAAAAAATGAAGACCCTGTGTGGTGTAGGGCTTTTGAACGCACAACAGCCAGTATTGTAGTGATTTGGTGACAGCATCCCGGTCAAACTTTGCACGCAAGTGTTTTTTGTTGTGTGACAGGTCTGTCCGCACAACGTCATCTCACCGAGCAAGGCACGCCAAATGTTCACACGCGTTCCGCCCCATGTGTTGTCTGAGCTGGGCATGCCAACGCAGTCTTCGGCTGGGGTGCTCGATCACGTGACGCACTTGAATTGGCGGAAACGTCGCGGTCATGGTGGAGGAGCAGCAATAAACGAGATTGTAAAACGATACGGCAGCACCAGCGTCGCGTCCGTATCGGCGATCTTCAACGGCTTAATTGCGTTTGATACACATGGGTCAATGTTGCGCCACTGGGTCACACGAGCGGTATGCCACCCAACCACTTCGTTCAAAGTGCATAAAAATAGTGGCAATTTACTTTTACAGCTCGGCGACAGCTCTATGAATCCGGTTGATGTCGTACTAGATCAAATAGCGCGTAAGCCCAATGGTTTGACAACCATGAACTTCCTTGTCACGCTCACAACGATGCGAATTTTCAAGCAAATGATCAAATCAGTGTCGGCGCCAAGGTTCGTCAAACCTGCATATTCTGTCGAGGAGGTGACAATTCTGACATTGGTCAACGCGCTCAAAGCATTTGAATCTGCTAAAGGTTTGGTCTTTAATAACATTGAACCAATTTTAATTCTTCTTATTGCCGCAGTCCTGTAACAATTTATGCCCCATCATAAATTCAGGTGGGTCAAACAGCACCGGAAACAGCTCGTACGACTGTCTTGATGAGCTTAACTCAGTGGAACTGTTCCCAGTACCGGCAATTAACCGATCCCAGTTTCGCGGCTTGGCCAGAGACTGCGCGTCAGAAATTCTGCTCAAAGTCGACTATTACAAGGTCACCGCGCCGTATCGCACCAAGTTCAATCAATTCGACATCAACAAAATTTCGCTCGAAATTGCATACGATGTGAGCGAGGTGAGGAAAACCACTTTTAAATTCAATTTATTGCAAAATGAACTTCGAACCCTTTCTGCATTCAGGTATTCACACACTGTTCGATGGGCTCAAAGTCCTTCAACTGCACCGAACACGCTGAGCTCGTGTCGCAGCCGGAGATCTGCTACAAGCTGACGTCGCCCAACGATCAGCGACTGGGTGACAGGGGCTTAGAGGTGTTGATCGATCTGCACGAACGCGACCAGAATGAGCTGCAACGCGATCCGATGCTCGAACAACTGCTCGTCACTGCGTACACTGATGGTGTCAAGGTGTGCTACGTCATGTCACTGCAATCGGGAACTTGCGCAGATTTTGCGGTCTTGCGTTCAAAAAACGTTTTGCTGTATTTTCTGCTTCAGGTCATGCTGGCAAACAGCAATCAACTGCACGTGCCGTCAAGAATGAAGGCGTACGTTCAAGTTGATGAAACTGTCCTTGATCGGTCAGTGGATAAAAGTCATTGTACTCAGCATCCATTTGATGACGACAATGATGACAATGTGGCATTCCTAAATCGCGACTACTTCACCGAATACTCGAAAAAGATGTGCAGGTGCCGCTGAATGTGCATGATTTTTAACGCCTTTAGCTCCATACCTAGTTTGTGTCAAATTTCCACTGCTTTTAATTGCAGGCTGAAATGCGAAATTCGAACAACAGTCCAAGAATGTCATTGTGTTCCGCGAGTGCCTGACGTGGTGCTCAGTGACCACGTTCGTTCGACTTTCAAGATATGCGACCTTGGGGAACAAGAGTGTGTGGAGAACATCTTGTCAGTGGTCGCGCAGTGCTACCATAAGTGCAAGCCAGCTTGCCACGAGTCAATCATTCGCACAAACGTTGGATTCGAGCACTTTCCGTCGTCATTTGATAAAACCCAGATGGGCCACTTGATGCACTTCGGTGTGTATCGAAGTCTGGCCAACGTGACGTATAAGTCCGCTGATTACATCCGCTCGAACCAAACAATTCGCTGGGCAGACCTTGCAGGCTCAGATGTGATTTTGATGCTGATCGATAATGACACAAACTATCTACTTCACAGTGACGTTGACATCAGGTTACGGTTGTTTGAAACACAAACAGTGTTACTATTTATAGCTCTTTCGAAATGGACAAACATGAAATTAATACATATTAGGGAGAATTGGGCTGCTGAATCACTGGTACGTGCAGACAGTGGTAATGTCACGACATGGAGCGGCAAGCAGATTACAATCAGCACAACTTGGACTGATAACTGTGAGAAAAGATGTACGGTAACTCAGTTTTCATGTGACACTATTTCAGATATCATCATTTTTAGACGAATCACTCAGCAAGGGGAAATCATGGCGGAGTTTGATAGAAGAGTTTGACAGCAAAACGACAGCGGAAGTTATTGAGTCTGTCGTGCGAAATTTAGGAGTGCCAGCAGAGCACTACTGGATGTCAGCGTACCCTCTGCAGGTACATGTGTATGGTTTATCGCAGAATGCTATCTATTATCCACATGAAAATGTGACTTCATTTTGTGAAAACCGCTGCATTCAACCTCAGTCGTTCGAACCGGGCGAATTGCCAGACCGGTACTTTGACGAAGCAGTCAAGGATGAAGAATCGTCGAAGGTCAATATTCTTATGCTCCACGGTGACTCTGCTTCCAACGAATCATCAATCGTCGAATCACAACACGAACGGCTCGCTAGATACATCAACAACACCTATCGTCGTCCCTTGAATGGGGAACACGTACAAGGTCTGACCTTGCCCGAATATCTCACCGACTTCGGGTTGTCAAAGCAATATCCTTTACAAACAACGCTTGAACTGCTGCCTGACAGCGGTCAGCAAGTGCTCACGCACCAGTGCAATCCCGGTCGATTTGTGGACGCGTGCACAATGTATCGACGAGACGTCACTGAACGTTGGGCCAATAACCATGTACTGCTCTACGTCACCAACGGTGACTATGAAGTTGGTGTTGCTTCTTCACTTTTGTGTTTTGTTGTGGATCTCCTTTTAAAATATCACACCAGTCCAGCACGCTAATTCTGCTTGTGTTTGTAAGGGCTCCACCAGATAGACCCGAAACCCGAAACATAATTTTTTTCTATGTCCATGTTTCGGGTTTTGAAAAAAAACCCGAAACCCGAAACACAAAGCATCATAATCGAAAATGTTTCGGTCTTGCCACTTGTAGCTGACGTGCCCAATTTATACGGTCAGTCGAAACATTTTCGATTATCATGCTTCGTGTTTCGGGTTTCGGGTTTTTTTTTCAAAACCCGAAACCCGAAACATGGACATAGAAAAAATTTATATTTCGTGTTTCGGGTTTCGGGTCTATCTGGTGGAGCCCTTAAGAATGTCCGATAAAATTCCTTTGTCACTTGATCCTTCCAGCTGCAAACGATCATAACTCAAGAGCGCGCTACGATGTTCGAAGTACTTGGCACAATCGGTGGCTCATTCGGTCTGTTCCTGGGCGGTTCGTTGATCGCAATCGTGGCCACGATACAAAGTTGTGCTCAAATTTTGTTCCCAAAGCTCGACGATCAACACCGGTATTCGGGCGAGCAGCCTGAAGCTGGCGATGAACGGATGCGGGCACTCTATGGAAAACTAGAGCTAATGCAAACCGAACTGGCGCAGTGTCGTGCTGATATTCAGACTATGCAGGCCGCCTTGAAAGATATAAAAATTATGGCTTAAGTTGATGCTGAGCCTAATTCGGCCGGGTTGCACCTTTATTGTTTTATATGGGTATTGGTATATATAAACAGAGGTATGTAATATAGCAATACACGCAGTCATGTACATAGGGTGATATTTTCGAAACGGGAAAGGCAGGGAAAGGCGGAACGGAACCGGGGTTGTAAACGTTAAACATTGCATGGTAGTAACGTGGAATGCTGCTCCCCAACTGCTATAGGTTCCAAGCTTTCCCCCCCTTGCTTTCCCTTTTCGAAAAAACCCATACCCCAAGCTAGGGGTTCTCCCCCAACCCATATCCCCAAGCTGGCAAACTGGCTTTCTTGCTCCGGCCATCAAGTCAAAAAAGTGTTGATTTTAATGCCAAAATGACCATTTAATGAGCTAAAATGGTCAAATTCGCTCAAATTTTCTCAAATGTGCCACACAAATGCGCATTCTAAGGCTCATTTTAGCATAATTTCAAACAATTTTTACACCTCTGTTTTTGACTTCTGGACCAATACCCCCGAATCGGGGTACCCGGCTAGCTAGCTAGCTAGCTTTTCTACGCCGGACCCCTCGATGTAGCTATGTAGCTTTCTTGCTCCGACCAACTACATCACTGCATAGGTGACAAGAGTATCTGTCACAGTGTATATGTCAGTTAGGCACGAAATCCCAATGACAGGCACACTTCACGAGGGGTTGAAGCGCTGTGAATTGACACGCTTGGACGATGGCTTGTGTGCGATGCCTCGGTTGGCTGCCAATCGGAATTCGCTGTTGTTTCGTTTCGTCAGCTGAATGGTGCTGTTGATGAATTGAGTGGAAATAAGAAAATAACTTGCTTCATGCACTGTTTTTGTCTCCTGCTGCGCGGTTACCAGGCATCCCTTTCAAAAAACCTTCCAAATTTTAAGCAGACCAACCTGAAATGCCTTCATCACGTTCATTCTGTACGTTTCAATTGTTGTCACCGAGCTACCGGTGTGCCAGTAATATGATCGACGACTAGTCACCGTGATGTCATCGTTCAGTTCTCGACGCCATATGAGCAAGTACACGATTGGACCGACCGCACTTATCAGTTGGAGGCAACCTGAACAGAAATAGACGAACAAAGCATAGAGCAAGTGAGTGCGTTTATTATATGAGCACACCGTATATTATCACGAGCAACATGAAGTAGAACGTCAGCCATGCCATTGTGTCCGCTTGGTGTACGGCCTCTTTTATCGGAAACATGACCAGGCCAACCACGAAGAGAATGAAGTCGACGAGCAGACAAAGCCTGCGATTGAGTGGAGCGTGGAAGAATAAACCAAGCTTCTCAGGCAGGCACAAACGGAGATTTTGAAGCAACTCACCAGCCAAGCAGCAAGTAACTGCATTGATACACCTTGTATTCGTACGAACTCTGCAAGCCCCTGATGAGAAAGTACACAGTCAGCAGATGATAAAGCTCTGGGATGCACATCAGAAGTTTTGTTTTATCGTCATCGAGGTTGGCCTGAAGGATACCTGTCGTTAACATGATGGACGACTAAACCGTTTTCCTCAGCCCTGACCTGACAGGCTAACACAAACGTTGTGTGACAGTGAGCTTCCGTCGAAGGACAATGCCGTGCAACAATCGGAGTGAGATCGGTAGAACTGTAGCACCGCCAGAATGCAACGGCCGCCAAATGGGGAATACCTGGTTAACACAACTGTTAGAACCGACAACGTATGAAGCACCAATGCAATGATGGTGACTGACAAACACACCAAGAGCGACAAGAAGTATCGTGCCGGCAACCCATCCATCCCACTCTTCGTGTTTGTAGTGCATCAGCTTTCGGCAAAAGCTTACAAACCCGCCGTAGAATTCTGGGGCCCCTAATCGAACTGATTTCACAAGGACCGCCGACTGCAACCAGCTTTGTGTCATTGGCAAACCCATATGTGTTTTTCTGACAATTAATTCCTTGCTGACCTGAATTAGTGTCATGAGTGAGCTGACAATCGGCCACAGCGCCAGACAACCGTTGCCCGATGGCAGCGGTATGATAAACATGGAGCTTCCGAATAAGCATGCGACACTTATTACCTGAAAACCCATCGGAACGGCTATATTTTCGAATTTTTTTCGTGTATGCTCAATTGACTTACGAGAGAAAGGTTGAGTCCGCGTCCACTGGCCATCATGAAAGGCGTCCGGATGTTCTTTAGCAACAGATAGAAAACGCCGAAGCAGCAGATGATCAGAAATGACGCCAACACAACTGAAAGCGGTGCAAATTATAGTAAACTCATACATTCACACGATCTATCAGGCTTCTTGTTTAAAGCTGACCTGCGACCAAAGGAAGTGTGTCATATGGCCAGGTTTTGTATCGCCCACTCAGTTCGCTGCATCCGCATTTGATCACATCTGAATCGCATTTGAAGCACATGATATAGCAAGGCTCATTGTCGCTTCCACCATGTTTCGTATAGTTATAGTCCGGCATGTAAACGCTCTCTGAAAGCTGGCAATTCTGGTTTTATTTGCTCACCAACTTTCATAACCACAAACCAGGTACTTTCGCATGTTGTGCACTCCACGCAACATTGTCCCACTGGTCTGGTTATTTGGTACCATGGACAGCTCATTGCACACCATTTCACCCCAGTGACGTTCATTTCTTCAGTGATGGTCAGCTAATGACAATGGGTTGTGTTTTCTTTCACAAAAAAACTAATGATGATAATTATTTGCATCATTGGAAACTCACGTTCTGCCCGTCAAAGTCTCCCATTGTTATCCAATCTCCGTCTACAAACCGCTTTATGAGGTAGTCTGGCTGAGCAGACGTTGTGCCCTTTTCGAAGTGAATACCAATTTTTTCATATGAGCCATTGTTGATGAGTTCAACAATCTTTTGTAGTAACGCGTAACCACTGATGTTGTATTGACTGGAATCCTCTGGTTGCTGTTGGCGAGCAGTACCCGCCTGTAACGGTGCAAAAGATACAATCTTGAAGACGAAGCTCTCGCCATTTGTGTACAGCCTGGCATCCCTTGCTCTCAACGATTCTCAAGCAAACTTCACTGACATGCAATGCTTTGATGGCCACTGCAGCGACTCTAACTGCATCAAATACCCGTGCTCCTTCACGCAAGGTTTCATTAATCATGGAAGTGTTGCGCATGATTGCTAACGTTTCGCTACCATTGCATGTGTGCTAAAAATCAAAGCTATTTTGCCTTAATTCTTTACTTCAGAGGTGAATATTAAAATAACTCACATTATCACAGCAGTTCACGTTGGAAATCAGTTGCCAGAACCATGGATTCTGCACTTTGTCCATCGGAGTGTTGAGTATGGATGATACAATCTCAGGATCAGGCAACGCTGAATTGCACACAGTGCCAAGTGTGGTGTCTAAATTTTAGGTGGGAACAGGAAGCTATAATCGCTTTGACCGGATTTAATTGTCTGAACTTGAGCCTGGCTTTTCGTTACCATTGAGAAACTGATGCAGATGCTCAGGCACATCGACGACACTGGCTCCATGAGCCCAAATAAAAGTGTTGTTCTCGAGCCTGTTTGAGGTGCTGTTCGACCGACGAGCGAACATCTCAAAGCTGCAAACTGCCACCAGGAAGTTGGTAAGAACCACATTAAGTAACAAAATAAATATTGCATACGTTTCCAAAGCCACATTGTTGCTGGCAAACACGACAATGACTGGTGCACGGTTGGGCGCCAGCCAGGTGCGATCCAGAAGTGAATTCCAATCGCCCTGGCATTTGATGACAAAATTGAAAGCGTTTTGGTAACTGTGCATTCACGAGAGATTAAACTTGGTGATCGGATCGGACTTCCCATGATCTAGTCATGCGCGACTCTGGCATTTGGGATTAAGAAATTTACTGGAGCCAGTAATGTCGTCCAGCTTACAAGTTATTTATTTTCGGACGGGGAACATCTGCGACGCTCGCGAAGTTAGTGACATCACTAAGTTTCTTATATCCGTAGTTCGAAAAAAGTCACGTGACCAAGGCAGAGCCGGTCCGATCCGATCTAAACACAAAGTCTGATATCTCTCAATAAGAAAATGAACCGTGGTCTTACTGGCAAAATATCGACGTAATGCTCCACGCATATAGGAGAAGACGGCTCATCTCCATCATTGTCATGCTCCAGACCTTGATTGTAGTACTGTCGCCTGTCCTCAAATGCAACCTTCATACTGTACCCTGCAGGGTGATGAAAGCTGTCAGATGTTGCACGCATAAATACAGCTGAAGGTGGAACGCACCATACTCGCTGTTCTCGTACAGCACGTTTACATGCGTCCAGTTGTAATGCGCAAGCAGCTGGACAATGCCCTCAGCTAGATGTAAATCTGAAGGCACAAGGCGCACAAAGTACGGAAACATCGACTGGTGGGCGAAACTGACGCTGCTCGCTGATGATGCTATCACCGGCACACAGAAACCCTGGAAATATACGACAGCTTTTTTTGAACACTTACAACAAGAAACAAACAATGAAAGAAACTATCACACTTTTTGCTGCACGACTGTCGAACCTGACTCATGAAGGAGATATCTCTGGCGATTGTGCTATCGAAAGCGCCCGTTATCGCAACGGCGTCGTGAGTTGAAATAGCGTGGCTTCCATCGGTACCGTAATTGTCCAATTCTTGCCATGGTGTGCAGAATGTTCGTGGGATCAAAAACAGGCTTCGTTGTAACGTTTTGATCTCGCTGAAATAGCGATTCGGTGCCGCATGAAAAGTGTGAATCGTGCTAATCCGTAAAATGGTTCAACCTTGCACAAACATCGGTGAACGTCGTTCCGAGTGTAATTCCTGTCCCATTTAGAATGTGATCATTGACGTAGTCAGTGGCCAGCCAGTGCATCTGACTCAAAATGGCTCGCGATGGTTGAAGCTTTGTTGAGCATTCCTGACGGGAATAACTGTATGGATATAAAACAGGTGAACATTTTCTTGTCGCAAATGTTTGGTGCATTTTGTTACCTATTGAGAAAAGTTCAGTTGCGAGTATGTCACTTTCGTCAAAAAGTTAAGGTATCGTACTTCGTTCGGCAATGTTTCATGAAGGTCAAACATGGCGCCGAGTAGCAGATTTCCATCCCTGCGACAACACGTTGGCAGCTCACAGTCCATGTGAGTACACGCACATGGCTTACAGACATTGTCGACCAGTTCACCTGGCGTTGTTGACAAATAACAGCCAATGAAGCAGAAAATTAAAAGAAAAAATCGCATTTTTCTTTTTTGGAACTGAAGCTTTATTTTCATTTATCAATTCGACGATCTGCCAGTTTCTCAGGACAGGCTGTGAGTGTGGGTGAACTATGCAAAGGCGTCATTAACATCAAGAGCAAGTTACTTTGTTCAACGACACTGATAAGCTGCTGCCTTACACACGAAAATCTGTGGAGAGAACTGTGTTGATATCGATCAACAAGTTGTGACAACAGCACAGTGTAGTCGTAAAACGAGTTATTCTGGAAGCATACATAGCTCAATGCTCTTTTAGGTGGCTGTCGCAATGCATGGATGTACAGTATGTGTAATGCGAAAAACCGGCGCAGCTCAAGTATAAACTTTATCTCTATCATCCACCTTTTGGGGACGCCTGTGTCCAACATGTACATTTTGGGAGCACAACGATTATATAAAAATGCATCCAAAAATTTTCCTGAACGGCAAAGCACGTCCCGCTGCAGATCTTAAGTATTCTATTTATATTTTTCCAATGCATTTCTGGCGATATCACAGTCAAGTTGCTTGTACGGCAAAGCGGTGGAACAAGAGCGTATTAATTCGAACAAAATGTGTCAAAAATGTTTGGGCTGGGCTTAAAGGGGAAATTGCACATTCCTAATCGCCTTTCAAGTTTTACAAGTGTTTAGACAGCAATGTGGGCATCACAAAAATCAAATACTTTGGTACAAACTCTCAAACACATACCCAGGAGATTCCGTTTAAGACAAGCCACTGGGAACAAAATTCGGCGCGGACCGGCCGAATTTCTACCTGCGCATTCAGGCAAATTGCCTGATCAAAAAGATGTCAAGGCGACAGAATGTTTCGCACGATTCTTGAAACTCACTAACTATAGAATTTCGCTTTTCTTTATATTTCGAATTTCGACGAATTGTTCCAGCGTGTCTGCTAAATGTTTCATGCTCTGCTTGTCACGCTGGAACAATTCGTCGAAATTCGAAATATAAAGAAAAGCGAAATTCTATAGTTAGCGAGTTTCAAGAATCGTGCGAAACATTCTGTCGCCTTGACGGCTTTTTGATCAGGCAACTTGCCTGAATGCGCAGGTGGAAATTCGGCCGGTCCGCGCCGAATTTTCTTCCCGATTTTTCCCTTTAAACTGCTTTTCCTGGGTACATGTTTGAGAGTTTGTACCAAGTGATTTGACTTTCATGATGCCCACACGACTGTCTAAACACTTGTAGAGTTTGAAAGGCGATTAGGAATGCGCAATTTCCCCTTTAACGTAGACCAATGTTTCATTTGCATCGTCTTACGCAGGGTTGAAAAAAAAAATTTTTTTATTAACGAGCTTTTTTTTTAAAAAAAAATTTTTTTTTGATTTTTTTTGACGAAAAATTTTTTTATTAGAAAAAGTGTTGCAAACGACGTTTCAGGATAAATGAAATCGATACAACATATTTTTCAAAAATTGAAAAATTTTCGCCTCAGACCGAACTTGTGTGGTGACACCCTGTACTATTGTGCAGATTCCATGGTCTCCGACCAGTCTGAGGTTGATGTTCACTAAGGATGTTACTCTGATGTATTGTAGCATGCCGTACAACGTATTTTAATGCATCTAATGCCGTATATCTGATATACGACCATCAAAATATCGATTACAGCCCAAATCTTGCGCGTCAGATCGACTTTGCGCGCCCGGTTTTGCACCAGACCTGCATATATACATGTGTAGTAGCATGTAGTAGTACATTATCGGTGCCACATCACTATAAAAGACCAGCCCCGCGCATCCCTGTACGGATTTGGGGACAATACAGGGCGCCGCAGGCGCGATTTTGGAAAAATTGTCTCGTCCACAGAAAAAAGTGCCAATTTTTTGCCTCGAAAAAGGCCATTTTTGGACATTTTAGCCCATTTTGGGCAACTTTTTTTTATTAAAAAAAAAAAGCAAAATCTGAGTTTCAAAAAAAAAAAATTTTTTTTAAAAAAAAAATTTTTTAATTGACCACTTTTTTTTTGAAACAACCCTGGTCTTACGTGAGCACGAACGCAACCTCGAAATTTTTCAGTTGATTGTGTCTCCGGACATAAGTGTCCATAGCCAGCACTGTTTTATGGGGCGAGGTTGCGAAACGAGTGTTTTGATCTCACACACTTTCATCGGGCAGCACACGAGCCAGACACAATAATAATGGAACATTCAACGAAACATTGCGAAATATACCATCAGGGTTGGAAAAATTTTTCAAACGTTGCCAAAAAATTAAAGAAAGCCTCTCTTAAATTTTTTAAACAGTCTGGGAATCTTGAACAAATTTGCCTAGAAAACGCGCAAAAACGCGAAAAAAATTCAACTTTAGTTCACAAGTCACTTTTGTTTGCTTGACTTATGAACAACGGTGTTTACGCAACGGCGTCCAGGGTTGGGCTAAAAAAAGTAAAAATTTTTTTCTAAAAAATTTTTTTTTAAAAAAAAGTTCCCCGCTTTTTCGGTTTTCAAAAATTATAAAAGTAAATTCACTTTTTTTATTATTTCACAACTTTTTTTTATTATTTTCTCCCTTTTTTGCTGTAAAATGCATGTTTTTATGCATGTTTCTGCTTGTTTTTTTCTCAAAAAATCGCCTGCGGCGCTTGTATTTCGCTTCTGTACAATGTCATTACAATGTTAGACAGTCTGTGGCTCTGCTAAACTGCCTGAGCACCCGTCATTATGTGCGCATTCAGTTCCTCTGGCAAGTCAAATCTGATTGAAGTATAAAATTATCGTGCCAAAAATGCCGGAGGTCACTAACCGCGGGTTATGCAGCTGTTTTCATGTGATTTCGCTAAAAAATGCGCCAATTATTTACATTTCCCGCGACACGCTTTCATACTGCAACCTGTGTAGGTATGTACTATAGTCCTGCAACAACTAACGCAGAATTTATGACAGTCAAACTGCCTGATCCGTAAAGCGGAAAACGTACGCACTCGTTCCAGACATGAAACATGGGAATGGTTCGACTAGGGTTACGGTAGCAAGCAAAAAAACGCGGGAAAAAGAAAAAAGAGAGAAAGGAGTGGCCGAAACATCAATTTTTCTGCATAACGACACAAAAGAAGGCAATCAAATGAAGTGGCTGCCAGCCAAAAATTAAAAAAACCTTTTGAAGGTACCGAAGTGTTGAATAAACCAAGTCTGAAGGAGAAGAAGAAAGAAAAGAAAAAGAAAAAATATCTACGAACTTCCCGTCTAAAACCGGGCTAGCCATCACTTAATTTTCCGCTTTACCAATCAGGCAGTGTGGCTGCCATAAATTCTGCGTTAGCTCTTGCTGGACTATACCAGGGTTGGGCAAAAAAAACGACCGCTATTGCCGACGCCTCGCTACGTGAACACAACTGGTCGGTATCAACTATTACGATATTCTCAAGTACAATCAAATATGCTTACAAATAAAATTTCGACAATTGGAAAAAATTGTCTTTTCAACGCTTTCCTTAACAATGAAAAATTCTTCATAATCTTGTCATCAACCTTTTTGTAAAAGCCCTTTTGCCCAACTCTGATACAATGAAGCCGTTTTGGAAAATATTTCAACCAAGTAGTGACACAGACGTGATGCGTGTGCAACCAGATCAGACATAACATTAACATGACTGGCTGCATTGGATTGTTGGTGGGAAACCACGCATAGCTTTGCAGTGCACCTATTCTGATACCATGCACCCTTTGTTGAGGTGTAGGTCAGTGCTTTTAGAACGTCGTTCACTGATGTTCGATAGCAAATATTGTAATATTCCCCGGGTTAAACATGGTAAAAAAATCGGTATACATGTATGTACATCCTCCTCAATTGTTACACGTCATGTTTAGAGAGCATGACTCGTTTCGTTACGTGGCACCTTGTACCCGCACACGCAAAAACCTGGTTTGCGTGTTGCGAAATATACGAGATTGATGGTGCTTATTTCGCATGATTTCCAGATTATTGCCACAGCGCATTTTGTACTGTGCCCAGCCATAACTTTATTGTGATAGATTGTATTATCATCAACAATGTACTGGGGTGATCTTTGCCCAAAACGTTTTATCGGTTGCTGCACGGTCATGTTGTTTTCCCAATCAGCTGTGTAAGACTGCGCAAACCCAGGTCATTCCATTGCTCGGACTTTTTGTTATTACAAAACATGTTTCAGTAAAAAACAGCATTAGTTATGCAGGTTTATACACCGTCTGTTTATTGAGATTTGTGTGCGTCTCCCGTTTCCAATGCACGGCCAGGCAGCTGGCACGCACGCTTCATTTATTCATCAATTTCATGCTCTTGTTCAGACCAAATCATTTATGCTCTTAGCCAACAGACCCATTGCATGGTTTCGTTATAACGTTTGCTACCTCAGTATTTATGGACGAACAACTTAGCGCTTGGTTGAATGACAGCTTGAGTATTCAATATCATGCGCGAGCATTAGTTTTATGTAGTCGATCACATGATCAGACTAAATGAGCGCGAAGTCTGAGATTATGTTTACCGTTATTGGCCAACCCTTCCGACAGCTCGCGGTGGTTGTTTGGGGTCGGGCTTGTTCTTACCTAGGCCTTTTGTAATTGATAGTTTCACGTTATGTTATATTCATGTTATTTCAAACGCCTGATCTAATTGAGCCCAACCAGTACTACCTCAGCTCGTATCCATTGGCCAAAAATGGCTGAAAACAGGTTTTTTATGATTCGTACTTTATTTTTGTGTCGTCAGGGATGGGACGGGTCACAGGGTCATTTTCGCTCAAAAGTTGGATACTACACCAATTGGGCCCCAATTCACC
>JASAMV010006917.1:0-26653 GCA_030248065.1 Rhynchonema sp. JSB1_4
TTAAAGTCCCCGTGTGCTCTATTCGGGGGGAGGTCTTTGTGTGGAAAACTTCAGGTGCAATACCTTGCCGCGGCTACGCCTGCCCGGGGGAACGGTCTTAAGCCACCGTTTCATTTCGGCCTTCGTCTCGTGTCGATTTTGGAAATCGAGATCTTTATTTCGTCCGCGTCCGTTACCTCGTCCTGGATGGGGACCTAACCCTCGGCCGTTGCCCTTTCCCCAACCGCGACCTTTGCCCCTGCCTCTGCCGATGCCTTGGGTTTCGGACCGATGGTCAACCAACAGCGCAGCTAGCAAGACCAGCAGAATTACGGCGATGAGCGACAGTCTCATTATTATTTTATTTGACAGAATTTTTTTGTCGGCCAGTCGAATCACGACTGATGCTCACTAACGAACGATCACCATTTATGTGGAGCCATATTTTGCCCAAACTATTATTTCCCTGTCGCGGACCATTAAGCAGGAAACGATAAAATGTAACTAGTACCGTACTACACTCAAAACGACACCCATGCCTCGCGAATAGAAGCCCTCGGAAACGTGTCAGTGAAAATTTTTCGACCTAATCCACAGACGGCGTCTTATTGTATCTTTGTTGTTTCTGGGAGAATTCAAAAGACCAGCAGCAAGCTGTTCAATATGCTGTATGTATGTGCCACTGAAACTTTTGCTGGTTTTACCACGGTCGAGGCGCTTTTCTATATCGTTCAAAACAGACAATCAGACATGTTTTCACAATTTTCCATTAAACACCCAGGGGCTCTGGGGTAGAAGCATTTCCGCTTCGACCCGAAGGGGCCCCAGGTGGAATTTTTCGTCTTTGTCGGAATATGCTCACAGGATGCTGGCTGATCGCTATATGAAAAAGCAATCAGGCAAAACATTGTATTCATTTCGCGCTTGGTACTACTAAATTTGATGATCTTGTGGATTGACGATCTTTTGGGCGTTAAACAAAAGGAATAAAAGTAGTTGCAAATCGAGCATTGAAAATTCAATCCGATCTCAGTGACTGACGGACGGGTTTTGCCAGCTGGCAAGCAAATCCTTTCAATCGTATTATCTAGTTTCATGCGATTGATTTTAATGAGAAGAGCTAATCGACCGACAATCCACTGAATCATTCCGCGAGAAAGAGATGTGACGTCCATTTACCATCTCAGCTGGTGCACTGGTGTTGTGAGACTTCACGGACTCGGCTATGGCTATTTTTTTGCCACGACTGCACTGCTTTGCTGACGACTTTGTGAGCGGTGATGTTTCATGCGAGCAAGGAAACCAACACGCGATTGTTTTTGGGGTCACGTGGTGCAATCTTATGCGTTCGCTTTGATGATGACCTGGTGCACCGCCTGCAGTGAGTTCACGTCGAAAAGCACAATCAAAAACTTGCTGCACAACTTATATTCTGCAGTTGACAGTCAAAAGTAAACCCAAGGAGCAAGAATTCATACATCAGGTAGTCAATGTGGAACACCCAGAAACGCAATATTCACGCACCATTTCCTCGGGGTGTTGCCAAAAATGTTACGAAAGTGTACAAATAGGCAGCCATCTTTCACTCTTCGCATCAACATGAAGCAATTTGCAATTCCACATTTGCAAATGGATTTGTGTGCACTTCTCAGTGTTTGCATTACTCACACTTGGATGCGAACAAAAGTGATTGAAATTGATCGAAAGTGATCAGTGTTGGGTGTAAATGTGCTGAAAACCAATCCGAAAAAGAAGAGCAATGCAACTGTTCATCTTCTCCACATGCTTGTGCTTGATTCTTGAGCCTCAGAGAGTGCATGCCAACTATGACTACTATGGCTGGGCTACACAACCGTCCACCACAAAATTCCAACTCTACAAGTTGTATCTGCTGCAGGACTGTGACTTGAGTGGCTACAACTTCGGATCAGAGGTAAAATCGGTGTCTGAGTGCGGAGTTTATGGGTGCAGTATCAAGTATCATAATTAAAACACTATAACTCGCCCATTCATGCTTGGGAGAAAAACATATTGTGTTTGACATTTATTTTGTCACGAAAAATATTTTTTAATGAGAGATACACGCAGCCAGCTGGCGACCTGAGCCCATGTATGCAGGAACGCACGCTCGTGGCGCGTGTGCTACACAGCCAAAAAATTTTAAAAAAAAGCTCGTTAATAAAAAAAATTTCAACCCTGGCCAGTGCACAACTGGCTGATTGCTGTTTCACACCGACGTGTGTAATGCATATTGAAATGACACCAGGCCAACACGAGCCCAATTTCGGAGGTGGCAGATTAATGAAACATTCATAATTTCTGATGAAACGGGAAATGTTGTAGAATACAACGTCGTGTACACAAGGATTTTCTTTTTCTGTTCGTTCTTGTAACCACACCACCTTTGACATCGGGCTCGTGTTGGCGTAGTTTGTATGTATTTAAAAACACTTCTATGCCAGTTTTAAATAAGACCCCGTCGCTTCCCGACCTATAGGACGCCTGTGAAACGCATTTTAATAACTAAAAAAATAAAAGTCAATTTAAAAAATCACCACAGGTGTTGTTCACACAAGAGCGTAACGAATGCGCCACGCGTCCCAACGAACGCTGGCTGGCCGTACATGCGCACTGTAAGCAGAAATACTGCGACGGCGTGGATCGAAATCCGCACGAACATTGCTATCGAATGCACTGCCCCGGCTGTATCTGCTGGAAGGACTTCTTGCGCAACGCCGCCGGCGAATGCGTGCCGAAAGCAGAATGTGAGCAGCATAATGTGCGATATCATCAAACTTCGGTGATCGGATAATAGGATCGGATGTGATCTGCCCGTGGTCACGATGAATTTTTTGAGGGATATTGAGACATTTAGCGGCGCCATTAATTTCGTCCAGCGTTGAAGATGTTCCCGACCTAAAATAAAAAAGTTATAAGCTGGACGAAATTATTAGTGGCTCCAGTAAATATCCTGACTCTTCGTATCACGTGATACCAAGGCCAGGGTTGGGCAAAAAAACGACGGCGTTTTTTCTTAAAAAAAACGACGTTTTTTTTAAAAAACGCCTGGGTCGTTTTCGTTTTTTTAAACCCTGAATTTCCTTGATTTTCCCTGATTTTTCAGGGAAAGTACCCTGATCATCAAGGAAAATCAATTTTTTGTCCCATTTTTTTCAAAAAATTTTCGACCAATTTTTACTTTGTCGAGATACGTCGATATACGGAGTTTGACCTTCAGTGATGACCCCGGCCAAAGTTGGTCCCATGATGCGGGTCTGATATGGGATCTTAACAACTCGCTAGAAAAGGGTTGAAACCCGTTTATTTTACCTCAGAACACTTAGAATTACTTCCCAACATGAGCGTTTTCCAATTTTTTGGGGGCATATTTTGGTCATCCGGGCGTTTTAAAAAAAACGTTTTTTTTTAAAAAACGTTTTTTTAAAAACGATTTTTTGAAAAAAAAAACGTTTTTTGCCCAACCCTGACCAGGGCAATCCGATCAGACAAGTTTGTTATCTAAGAATATCTGTTCTTTCACATAAGACTACATGTTTGTTTTTGAGGTCGCGCGGTCATTGTGGTGCATTTCGACGAAAAAGTGTGTCTTTTTTATTTCCAGGCCCGCAAATACGAGGAAACCGAGATGAAGAACTTTCTCCCGAAGAACTTTCCACGCCTGAGCCTAAGAATAGTGCTTCGTCCGCCTCCACAAAAACCGATGATCAAGATTATGTAGATGTAACCGAAGAAATCGTCGCTTGAATGCAGTGCAATTGACTAGTATTGTTTGTTTTTGGACGTCTGAATATGATTCAAATGGACACATGTTGTGAGGTCAGGGTGTAAATGTTGTCAACCCAGCTGTGCATCTCAGTTTTCACACTAAGTGTACCTTTCCACAACACCGCACCAGCACTTATGTACAAGTACCGACTTTTTACTCTACCGTCACGCTTCTTTCTGCAAAAGTGCATGCTTAATGCCACCTTGGAACGTGCGCTTTGTTTGGGCGTGTTAAATTATGCACACACCACCCCATGACACAAGCTGCTAAAAAAGCACAGCTATAAAGCAGGTTTGCACTTCAAAGAAAGCGTCGAGGAGATATTGCACAACACGCCTTAAACCTTTGCAATGGAGTTATAGCATATGCGTTTCAATTTGCATTCAGATTACTTTATAACATTATATGTATGTGCAAACGCAGCGTTTGTTTCGTCACGGAACATGGAAGAACAACAGCTTCCTCGCGCAACAACGTAACAAGGGCAGCAGTGAAGAACATAAAGAACAAGCCGCTAGGCAGTCCTCACTTGTTCTTGTTCCATCAAGTTCTTGTTCTTTCTTGGGTCAGAGAATGTACCAGTATTGTCAAGCCTACACGTCATAATTACAAAAAGCGAAAAAATGACACTTGAAAGTTTGAAAGTCTCAAGGTTTGAAGTTCAAGCGTTTCATAGAGCATAATGGCAACAAAAAGAGATTTTTGATCCTTTGTAAATAGAACTGAATGAGCTGCAGCGGCAAACACTAAAGTCGTAGACGCAAGTTGCACACGTACATAATGAGTTCAGCACGATTCAGATCAGAAGCTATTCTTTCATTTTTTTGCTTGAAATCAGTTGAAAGGCTTATTGATGAAACCGATGTAAAAAGAAACGACATTGTAGTCAAATGCTGCAACCTGAGGGAAAAAACAAGAAAATTTGTGTGCAATACAATATATTGTAAAAGGTTGCTGACGGTAGAACGCTTCTAATCCCGAAACTTTCTTGATCGGGATTTATTTCGAAATATTTGTCATTGTGACATGGGTTCGGGATCGAGATCCAAAAATCCTTGATCCCGTTTGAACCCTCTGCTGACTATACATTCGCAACACTGGTGCTCACTAATGGCAGCCTTGATTACAACGTGTCGTTTTCACATCCGATCTTGCCAGTGAGAACTTCATGTCTGTTCGACACCTTATGAAATCATTAAAAACTACACCAACATGAGCTCGATTTCGCAGCTGCAGCACAGTGAAACATTCATACGTGGCTGCTGATTTGGGAAACGTTACACACGTTGTAGAATACAAAGTGGAGCATGATGATTTTCTCTTTCTATTCGTTTTGAATACACACCACCTTCGAAATCGGGCTCGTGTTGGTGTAGTTTGAACCGAAAATAATGCACGCACGTAAATCACCAAGGCAGAACAAACAAAAACAATTTTGTTGATAAATTCCACAAATTTCCAAATTCACAAATTGATCGTATGCCCGAAATGAGCTCGGGTCGCACAAATTAGACACTCGCACCTTCGACTCGCATGCGGCACATGCCTATAAATATTGATTGAAATTGGCAAACATGTTTTCAACTCCAAATCTGTGCACACTTTGTTGAACACAAACTGATCCACCATGATTTCACAATCTCTATCAAAATTCATTCCTCCAAAGCGCGCCGATCTTCGCGAATTCCGGATATCATACGATCCAATCGATAAACTTCATCTGTACTTCACCCCAACGCTCTTGTTCACCATTTCTATTGCTGTCGCAGTGAAAACGTTCAACGGACGTCCACTTGAATGCTGTTTGCCGGCTGAGTTCACGTCCGCCTGGCAGAGTTATTCGGGTCGGTGTCTCTGGCCTGCGCTGCCTTACAAAAAGGAATGTTTAAAGCATCGGTATTCCTTTGTTGGGTGGAATTTTCGAAACGGTGTAAAGGTCAGTTGGGCGTAAAGGTCGGTGTAAAGTTCGGTTAAAAGCTCGGTCGGCGTAGCTCGGTGTAAACGTGAAACATTGCCTGTTATTAACGTGGAATGTTTCAAGTTTACACCGAGGTCTATCACACTGAGCTGTCGACCGAGCTTTCCACCGACCTTTACACCAAACTGACCTTTACACCGTTTCGAAAATATCACCCGTTTTCGTTTATTTTTTCCAAATTTTCTTCGATACCATTTTTGATCCGAAATGCTCATCGTCGCTCCCACACTGGTTGTGTATAAACTTGTTAGGTGACTGACGCACCGAAAACTAGGTACCTACATGAACCGGCTTGTGTTCATGTTGTCAACGCACGTGGTCGACGTCAGTGGTCAACGCTGACGGTCCAGTGTGTTATAGTATAGGCTGCATATTTTGCCGCTTAGTATAAGGCTGCCAATGGCATGTTTCATCACGGTCACTTAGAGCCGGTTTGGGCTGTAAATGTTGTGTATCAAATGCACACAACCCGGCGTGCTCAGTTGCACTGACCCTATGCGTTGACCACTAAACAATTAGCACAGCTGTTTTACAAAGCACGCCATTGATAAGCTGCCAGATGCTTTTAACGTTGTGGCATATAGTGAAAGAATCAATTTATGGACGTCTTGATTTTTGTTCAATGGCGTGGCAAAGTTGTGTCCTGATAAAAAATATGAACAATATTGTCCATTACACATATAGGCGCATAAAATAACCGACTATACATCTGGTCCCTGCGTCACTTTTAATACAAAAAATTGTACTACAAGAAGGTTGCACCACAGTGATATAAAAATCTATCCAAATGTCGCAAAAATGGACAAACTATTCGAAACGTTCAATTCGTTCCCAATTTTGCATCAAGACACCGTTATCGACCGACTTCATTACTACTACACGCCAACAGCCTTAGTCATATTTGCCATTCTTCTGTCGTGGAAACTTTTCGCCGGCTCACCGCTGGAGTGTTGGGTGCCCGCTGAGTACACCAGTGGATGGCAGAATTACGCAGGCAGGTGCAGGGTTGGGCAAAAAACTTTTTTTTTTCAAAAAATCGTTTTTTTTTAAACGCCCAGATGACCAAAATATGCCCCCAAAAAAATTGGAAAACGCTCATGTTGGGAAGAAAACGTAGTTAAATGAAGTCATTCTATGTGTTCTGAGGCAAAATAAACAGGTTTCAACCCTTTTCTAGCGAGTTGCTAAGATCCCATATCAGACCCGCATCGTGGGACCAACTTTGGCCGGGGTCATCGCTGAAAGTCAAACTCTGTATATCGACGTATCTCGACAAAGTAAAAATTGGTCGAAAATTTTTTGAAAAAAAATGGGACAAAAAATTGATTTTCCTTGATAATCAGGGTACTTTCCCTGAAAAATCAGGGAAAATCAAGGAAATTCAGGATTTGAAAAAAAACGAAAAACGACCCAGGCGTTTTTTTTTAAAAAACGTCGTTTTTTTTAAGAAAAAACGCCGTCGTTTTTTTTTGCCCAACCCTGGGCAGGTGACGTCTCAAAACCAGTGGTGTACAGAGGTTGCATGCAGTGGACCGAGCCATGGTTTTCGGGATTTATTGATGTGATAGCTCGAGCACATAGAAATTATTTCCAATCCGAGTTTATTTGTTCGATTGGCATACCTCTACATGCTTCATCACATGTGTGTGTGTGCGCGTGTTCTTGGCTTGGGATTTGACGAGACAACGATTGTGCGACTGTCTGCCTGTTATGAGCGCGTTTCTGATTTTTTTGTTGACAAATTTTACTACATAACATGCGGGCGCTTTGATACTTACAGTACATTCTGCGAGTGTTTATATGCCAATGGCGTCACAATGTAGTGAATCGTGAGATTTTGTGCAAAAACACTTTTTAACACACAGTGGTGGGTGATCAAAAAAGTATGAGTAATTTATCGTCACAAGCACGCACAAATTCACATGTGTACGGTAAAGCTCATGTATGTAGGTACATACGTATATGTATGTACAGTATGTATGTGGGTGTGAATGGAGTACTATTTTTTGTCCACTTTTTGACTCATGGCTTTGTTACAATACAAAAAGCTTTTTGTGTTCAACTGATGAGTGTCGTTCTGTTTGAATCCTCAATTTCTCAAACCTTTAATCACTTTGTTGTGCGATCTGAGTATACAATCCCGAAATTAGCCCAAAATGTTGAGCTCCCTGCTTGTGGGCCTAGAATTGTTCCCCAAAAGTCAGCTAGACACGGCAATTGACCGACTCCACTTTCGGTACACGGCCAGCTTGTTGATGTTCTTCAGCGTGATGTTTGCGATCAAAATGTTCACGGGCAAGCCGATGGAATGCTGGGTGCCCGCTGAATATCAAAGTGGATGGGAGAGTTATGCAGGTTTGTGCGCGCTCGTAGCTCAGTCGGTTGTGCAGCGTTGTGAGTGACATATACACGTGTGGGTTCGAATCCCGCCATGAGTCACCACGCAAATGATTGAAGATTGCTGGTCTATTTGGCAGGCAGGCGGTATTTTGCTTTTTCATGTGAGACAAATTTATAAAAGAAAACAACAGCAGCCAAAACAACATGCTTGCTGAACGCTGGTTTCATGTGTTGCGCGGTGTTTATTTTTCGAAAGAGCACAACTGGAAGGCGGTGGGCCACGCTGATTATTCCGTGAAAATGGCGAGTCACTTGCATGTACCCTTTCACAAAATAGAAATTAACTCGGCAAGCCCGTAATTTTTGCGTTTCTGACATATCAATCTTGAAATTCGAAAAAAAATCCCAACCAAACCCCCCCCAAAAAAAATGCTGGCCGACGCGCTGGGCGAGAAATTGATTTCGCTGTTTCCCTATCGAAACGACGACGATTTCTTCGACCGTCTCATCTACAAATACACCAGTACCGTTGTGCTGAGCTTTGCGGTGTTGTTGAGTGCTAAGAGTGTGTTGGGTACGCCGCTGGAATGCTGGGTGCCCGCTGAGTACCCGAGTGGATGGGAAAAGTACACAGGTCGGTACTTTGTTTGGTCACATTCAATGGTTGTACCAATATTCATGTGATCGATATCAAAATTGTCGGATCGCACCGGTCCTGAATTGGTCACGTGACTTTTTTCCGAATTGAGGATAGTCGGATATTTGCTGGAACCACTAATTTTGACCAGCTTAAAAGCCGTTTCCGAAGTAAAATGAACAATTTTTAAGCCTGTGGAAATTAGTGGCTCTGGTAAATCTCTCGGTATCCGAAACGCAAACATCACGTATATGTTTGGTGCGACCGACCCGATCCGATCACCAAGTTTGGTATCGATCTATGCATATAAATTGCATTAGTTTTTCAAGCCAGATTTAATATTTCGCTAGCCCACAAAAAAACTGGTACATCCTTTTCTTCTGCATTTCTCTGACCCATTAACCTTACAATTGAACAAATGGAGAATGTTTGCCATCCAATTTGTCACAAATGTGCTTTTTGATGGCACTAGTCGTATGGAGCTCGTGCAATAGTGACACTTGCTCCTTCGATCAGTTTTTGATTGATCGCTGAACCGGTATTCGAATTGCTGAACAGCATCAGACATAAAACCAAGTTTGGTGTTTCATATTCCTTGTGCCCGTAACAAGAATTTTGTAACGAGTCGAGAAAAGTATCAGCGAACTAGGCTGCCAATTCAAATCTACATATTTCCGTTGATCATTCCCCTTGATCTGCATATCCAAGCGAAGCACTTCTGGGCCACCCCATAAACAAGACCACCAAAATGTTCATTGATGAGCTGACGAAAATCCCGGAGGTTTTCGGCACGAGGCATGATGACGACGCCTTTGATCGGCTCATCTATCGCTACACGAGCACTTTGTGTTTGGTGATTGCGGTGTTGTTGAGCGCGAAGAGCTTCATCGGCAAACCGATGGAATGCTGGGTGCCCGCTGAGTACATCTCTGGATGGGAGACGTATTCAGGTCGGTTTGTGGTGTGTGCGTGTCGGTGGACAATTTTCGTTCTCGGACTGTTGCATTGTTGATTAGCATAGCGTATGGGTGCGCTTTGAGGTGAGCGAGATCAAGAGTGAAAGATAATTTTGTGCCAGGTTCTTTGCTTTTGCGCGTCGTACATTTTCTTCGTGATGGTGTCATCTTGTGTTTTTGTACACTTGTGTTGTCCGTATTGCGTCATTCTCCGATAAACTCATTATTTTGCAGTTGACTCTCCCCGCCCCGGGTCAGCACATTTCAAAACGCGTTGCATTTTTGTTCATATTTTTTACCCGTCTGTGGTGAGACACGAGCGGTGCATTTGAACGTGAGCTGTCAACGCATATGCATAGCCGAAATACATCCTAAACCCTATAGGAAGGCAAACAAACGGATTTATGGATTTTTTTATGCCGGCGGCATCAGTTCAACTGATCTGACACGTTTGTGCAGTTAAACAACTTTAATCCTGCTTCGTCTGATATGCGTTCTTCGGTGCATGCAACTTTAAAGAAAACTGATGGCTGGTTTATCGCCATGGTACCCAATGTTAACTAAGCTACTCCGTAAGATGTTGCTTTCATCTTACGCACAACGGGGCTGTGTGCAACGCTCATGTCTCTTGTTTACCTTTTGGCCAATATGTAGTAATACACACAAACAGCTCTGAAACTTGTCTTTCTTCACACCTTTGACGCGTATAGGTATGTATGCAAGCAAGATAAGCTCATGCTTGAAAATAACACGTGAAGCAGTGCTATGAATGTTAGAGGTAAACATTGTGCACAAAGTGCGCAAAATGGTGTTTAGTTAAGGTTCTAGGTACGCACAAATAGACTGAAATGTGTGAGAACTTAAATAAGTATTGTGATAAGAAGATATTGTTGCATATTAGCGCAAAGCTCTGTCCTATGACAAACAGCACCAAAGGCAAAATGTCTTGCTGTTGTGCGGTTGTGCACTGCCAAAGATATACAGTACTTGATAAAATCGGAATTCCCCAGAAAAGCTCGACAACTTTGAACATATCCGCGCTCTGCTTGTTTCATGATCAATTTTTGTTTTTGATCAATCAATTTTTGATCTCGACACATTCCTAAATCCACGTTCCTCCCTGCGACGACTACGTTCTTCTTCTCGTCCGATATCAAATCTTGTCCGTCGACAATCCCGGCACGATGTTGCTCGGCTTCCTGCAAGGTTTCTCGTTCTTCCAACCGCAGAATGACGATGACATGTTCGATCGGCTCAACTATCAGTACACGTCCAGCGCGCTGATGGTCATCGCCACGTTTGTGTCGTTCAAAATATTCGCCGGCAAACCGATGGAATGCTGGGTGCCCGCCGAGTACCGGGGCGGATGGGAGGATTATTCGGGTAATAAAATCGGGCCTTGCTCAATAATGCCAGTGACCGCCAAGGTCGTTCATCTCATGTTGTCATCATCATCATCATCATTTATTTTTGCAGTAAGCATATGGAAGTTACCAGCCACGAGCGATAAATCGTAAAGCAGTATCACTGCGAAAATGTATAAATAATTGTACCACGTTGTTGGCCTGTCACTCCGTTGTAGTTTTCGTGTCTTTTGTGCGTGTTTGTGATCAATGTCATTTACCGAACTGTGAACAGACCGAAATCTTGCTGTATATTTAGAATTGCAAAGCACTAGCAGCCCATTTACAACAGAGCAGAACAGGAACAAAGCGTACAAAACAGAAACTACTACACATCTTATCATACGTTGCGGACAAGGAAAAAAAATATCCTTCCGATGAAACGCTATCGCTACAAATCAGTTTACCTGCGTTAACGGGTAGTGTCCCGGAACACGGCTTTTTTGTCCATTTGTTGTTGTAGCTCATACGTTAAAAACAGCCGCAATAACTTTAGCCAGACGTGAATCGTACGTCCAAATCTCATTTTTTTTTGTTGGGCCTGATCTAGAAACAGTGTTGGCGCACTAATTTCGACCGCCATAGAAGCTGTTCCCTGCACGTATCATGAACATTTTTACGCTGATTAAGATGAATGCACCAATTCTACAGTAAATTTCCAAATTCGCTGCCGCACAGTAGAATACGCCCCATAGTTAATGTCAAGTTATAAACCCGAACGCTAACCATGCGCGGTTCTGAAACATTGCGCGCAGATGTCTGGCTGGCTGGCAAGCTGCGTATGGGTTGGTTGTTCGAATGTTTCAGGAGTTGATTTTCGGGGCATTAACCTGACATTAACTATGGGGCGTACTTTACTGTGCGGCAGCGAATTTGGAAATTTACTATTACAAATACAGCCAAGCCAAATTTGTGGCCAAAATTTGAACGCGCGCGCGTTTCTCCATAAATCCATTAATTCTTCAAATTCTTCCAGAGATGTTCTGCTGGGCGCGCAACACCTACTTCATTCCGTTCGACTCTCAAATCCCAACCGATGTTGAGGAGCGCGAGCATCGCCAGATCTCCTACTACCAATGGACACCGTTCTTCCTACTCGTCTGCGCCTTCATCTTCTATCTGCCCTGCGTCTTCTGGAGGATTCTCAACGACAAATCTGGTAATTAATATTGATGATTGTTTTTGGCTGATACTTGCTTGCAATATTGGTCGCACAATGACTATTTTTTGTTACTGAATTTTTTCCCGAATCGTAAAGCGGAAAGTAACGTTGCAATGATGTTGCAATGCGCGATCGCACACAAAGCATGCAACTAATGGAATGTTTCACACCCGCAGCAACGTGGGTGCTGGATTACTTTCAGCTGAAAATGTTTTGTGAAAATCACAAATAGCACAGTGGTAAAGAGTGACTGAACGTGAAAATCAGGATTGATTTGATGAATTCTGATATGGTCATTGTGCCACAAATACCTCCTGACTGTTTCTGCCAGGCTGTCGACTGCAGGACATAATCTCGATGGTGCAGGATCCCAAGAATCTACAAGCCAGTGATCGAGCTGAGAATGTCAAAGGCGTTGCTGCGCATCTCATGTCTGTGTTCAGGTATGAATTATTTTCTTTCTTTCTTTCTTCTTTCAGGTATGATTTACTTTGTTTTGATTTTCTGTTTTCTTTTCATAAAAAAACATAAGTGTGTCAACTCCGCGCAGACACAAATACAAGCTCAAGTCGGAACGGTCCCGTGCGACGCACAAATTCGCCAAATGTTTCAATTGGCGCCACTACGAAGCCTACATGGTCTTTCTGTACCTGTGTAAGTTCTTGCTGAATTAAAAACAGACGTTTAATAAAATTTAAAAGAGAGCATCAAAATAAACACTTCAGTCATCAAGCTGTGCTACTTGGTCAACGTCACTGTTCAATTGTATTTAATGAACCGATTCCTGCAAACCGACAAATACACATTCTACGGCACTGGGGTGATCTGGGATTTGATCAATGGAAGAGGTGGGTGCAAAAAATATATTCGCGTTCTTCAAATCACAGCCCATACAATACCTATTAGAAATGCCAAATAAGTCGCCTAGGGTAGACCTATTTGGCATTCTTCCAGTAAGCCTGAGATATAACAACCCTTCCGCAAAGGCCCAAATTTAGTGCTGGAACACCACGAGAAGGTTGATCGTAGGTTTTGGACGTGAACAGACATTTCACATTTTCATGGTTCACATTTTTTACCAATTGCCTGCCTTACATGCAACAATGCAAATCACAAAAACACACTGGGGAAAGAATACAAAAGTGCCGTCTTTGATCAGTATCACACAAATTTTGCTAAATTTTTGCCGATCAGTCGGAATCATTTTCATCGCTCGCCGGTTCGGATCTCCGCAGCCAATCAGCTATTTTGTACCATTTCTGTAGATAAGTCTCAGCCTCATCCAACAGCTCATACGCGTCGTCACGCGTGTCCGCCATTTGCGCCTGTTTCTGGACGACTCGGTTCTGTAGTACGCGATCTTCCGGGTTGGCTTGAGCGAGCTGACCGAACTCTGAAACATAATTGAATTAAATTAATGATAATAAAATTAATAATTGACAATAGTAAAAATTAAGTGAATAATAATGCATCTGAAACATTAATTGGCGAATTCAATAAGTTGATAATCACGGTCTCGGTCCGATACGGATGTGGCCAGGGTCATGCGACCTTTTTGGGATTAAAGATATTTTTTGACTTGCTGATGCCGCCAGTTTGCACCTACTCAAAAGTTGTTCCGAGGCACAAAGCGTACAACATTTGAGGGCTGCTTGAAATCGGTGGCATCCCTAAATTACTCAATATCCAAAAAAGTCACGTGACTAAGTGAGGTCCGATCCGATCCGCCCCAGGAAGGAATACATCATTCGGCACGGTTTCCGAACTCACTAGCGACCGTTCAGATTGTACAACTATAGCTGCTGTTATTAATCTTTCAAAATAGAGCTTATTCTGACAAAAAAACTGTTCAACAATTCGAAAACAATGCGAAAAAAACCTGCATAACGTCGCCTCCAGCTGGTTTCTTGTTTGGCCACCCAATTTTTCATTCGAGCCAGCGTCTCTTCTGCTTCGTCTATGCGATGATCATTGGTCAGGTCGCGAAACCGACGGAACATTTTGAGCAGATATTCGTTTTGAGATGATGTTTCATGCACTAGGAATGCCACAAACACAAACAATAACACTGTGGTCTGTCGGGCAGACATGCTGACAAAAGGTGATTTCAAGGATATTTGTTTGAAAAGTTTAAAATGAGGCTGGAATCGTTTGTGCGAAAACGATTACAAACCGTTCGATCTCATTTTGATCCATAATGTCAGGCCCTCCGTACACGTATGCCAGTGGCCCGGGAAATGTATGTGCATGTATGTATGTCATGCGTGCACCAATAGGTAGACAACTGAAATAGAACTTCTCGCAATAAATTCAAGTGGTCTAGGGTGACAGTCATGTCTGGTAAAGTAATTGTGATGCCATTTCGCAGCCAACTTCGTGTCAAATCCACCTCTGAACACCTGAACACCGCGTTCAGGCGGCCTTCACAATGCATGCGGGTCGCGGGTTGCGGGCCACATCGGCCCGCAACCCGCACTGCGCATTGTGAAGACACAAGAAATGCGGGTGTCCTTCACATAGCAGCGTGCGGGTTTATTTTCTCGATTAGAACTGATCCTATTTTTGCGGATTTGGGTCCTCAGCGCATGCTCGGATGGTTGATTTTTGTTAACCCATTGCTCAGAGAGCACAGGTTTTCGACTCTCTATATGTTTTCGATGTTGCAGAATTCCAAGAACAGTGTGTCAAGCATAACATGCTTATCTTTATTTGCGCAATCAATTTGCATGCTAAATTTGTACAGGTTTCTTCAGAAACTTTCGTGCTCAGCTTTCCAAACAACTGAAAACAACGAGAATCTGCAATCCCATTGTGTCTAAAATGGGGTGCACGTTTTTACATGTGTGTCGGTATTATTATTACATAGTTAGCGGTAAATGTTTGCGAAATGCACAGACGAAATTTGCTTAAAAGTTTGAAACTTCCTCATGTTTTGATAATTTTTTCACCACTTGAAACTTCAGTGGTCTTCAGACAAGGACAATATAATCGGAATTTGTTGGTCATCATAATATCAGTAAAGGCAAACTACGCCAACACGAGCCCGATTTCGGAGGTGGGGAACTTGCAAAACGCAAAGAAAGAGAAAATCATCATGCTCCACGTTGTATGCCACAACGTGTGACGTTTCCCAAATCAGCAGCCACGTCATGAATGTTTCACCATTTTGCCAGCTCCGGAATCGGGCTCGTGTTGGCGTAGTTTGCCTTTACACGATACAGACTCAATAGTGGATATTGGTCGCACAATGACCGTCACTCTTAACCGCTGTGCTATTTGTGATTCTCACAAAACATTTTCACCTGAAAATAAACCAGAAGAGCACCTAATTGCTGCGGGTCTGAAACATGTTGTAAACTGCATGCCTTGTGTGCGATCGCGCAACGCAACGTCACTGCCCCGTCACTATCCTGCTTCACGATTCAGGAAAAAAAATTAACCAATTCTTGCAAACCAACAAAACTTAAAATTTGAGTCACACATTGGTAAAATTGTGGCCGACGCCAGTAGAATGGAAAAGACCATCCGCCGTAACTTCCACAGTCGTAATCGCGACTTCCTCCGCAAACTCTACTTGGCCTATGTTCGTCCATTACTGGAATTTTCCATGTCCATTTGGTCCCCTCAAAATGTCACTTTGGCTAAAAACGTTGAAAAAATTCAGCGTAGGTTCACTTATTATTTACCAGGCATGCAAACACTGTCTTACCAACAGCGTTTGCATGCACTAAATTTGGACCCCCTAATTTATCGCCGGACCGTGAACGATCTTGTGCTCGTATACAAAGTCGTTCGTGGTCTCATACCTGGGGTAACCAAGGAATCATTCTTTCCATCGCGTGACACCGGCCGCCCAACCCGAGGGCACTCCCACAGTTTGTGTCGAGTTCATGGCGCGGGTCCGGACTTGTCCGGGTATTGGGCTTATCGCGTTGTGGACCTCTGGAACAGGCTCCCAGAGGACGTCGTCTCCGCTGCCTCAATTGCGGCCTTAAATCTAAACTAAACTCACGTGGTCGAGACGTAGTTTCTCGCCATATTTCAACAAAATTCTCAGCCGTCGTTGACTGATCTCCTCAGTCACTGAGTTGCTGCTTTCAGGTAATCGTCAATTTTGTTATCGCCTGTTTTCATCTCGTGTCCGCCATTGATCACTGATTTTTCGCCTGTCGTTGCTGTTTTTGGTTGGTTTAGAATTTTTTCTGGTACGTTTTGTCGTTTGTTCATTCATGATTATCATTATGTTACGTACACTCGTTTATTTTTCAGGTGTTTTCCGGATCTCGTTGTAGGTCTTTGCGTGAGCTTGCAAATAAAAATTTGAATTTGAAACTTATTGTGCGACCAGTACCTGAACAAGTTTTTCGAAGTCAGTATTGACAAAGAAAGAGCGCATGAATGTTATTCTTTGTGACATGTTTCCTAAACTCCTCTTCGCCCGCAACCCGCATTTTTTTGGTTTCACAATGCACCCGCATGCGGGCTAGGAACTGCGGGTTGCGGGTTTGCTACAATTTGAACTTCTGGCCGGCAATCCGCACATTGCATTGTGAAACCTAGTGCGGGTTAAAATTTTTGCGGGCCCGCATTACCTCGGCCCGCAACCCGCAACCCGCAACCCGCATGCATTGTGAAGGCCGCCTCACGGACCAGATCCTACCCGATCAAAAATCGCACAATCAAACTTTGAAAACGTCGCAGTGGTTCTGAAAGGTCTTTGTCCCCAAACTCGCTACAACCCCATTTTGCAGCTTGTGGATGTGATGCGCTTGCGCATAAAGCCAGCCCGTTGCGATTAAATAGGTTTTGGTGTTGTTTGTGGCATGCACAACGCGTTTGATCACCGGCGGGTTTCGACTCCTGCCGTCTAACCCGTTGGTTTGCGCCCGGAGCCACATCACAGTGGAAGCGCAATGTATGCAGTCCCCCAAAAAAACACCAAAATCACTCAGTCTGAAACAGAATTGTGCTTCTGGGGTCTGCTGTGTGCTTGGTCTCTGACGACAGCTCCGGGCGCAAACCAAAGGGTTAGACGGCGGGAGCCGAAACCCAGCAGTGATCAACACGCCATCCTTGCCACAACAACACCCAACTTTTGATTATAAGCCAAAAACACGTTTATGTTACATTTCAGAATGGGAGGACTCGGGCAATTTCCCGCGCGTGACCATGTGCGACATGCAAATTCGCGTGCTGGGCAACGTTCAACGTCACACCGTGCAGTGCGTGTTGGTCATCAACATTTTCACCGAGAAACTTTTCATTCTGTTGTGGTTCTGGTATTGCTTCCTGTCGATAAGCACCTTTCTATCGACCATATTCTGGGCGTTCATCACACTGCTGCCCTCACAGAGACACAAGTTAGTCAAGACGAAATATCTTGGTTATTTTCAAATTCTTCAACGTTCGGTCAAATTCTACAAGTGCACCGAAAGAATTGGTACGGTGTTGGCGTCGCCGTGGAAAATCAGGGTCGATTTATGAAAGTGTCCGGTCCTAGACCGCATGTGCAGAACAAGAGAAAAAATCCCGGTCTCAAACCGGACATTCTCTCGCTTTTGCGTGACCCCTGATCTTACCCGGTGACCCAACAACGCCTTTCCATTTTTTCGGCACGTTTTCAAAATCGACCGTGCTGCAGGAGAATCTCGTATGAGTCATGATTGAGCTAATGGCATTGAATGGTATCATCATATTTTCCGATCATATTCTCTTGTTCCAATTTTGGGCAGATTGACTGAATAGTTTGTGCATCACTGATTCAAGTCAGTGGTCGGTGTTCTATGTACATCAGGCGTTGCTGGTGCTGAGTGAACAACTACATATAAATAACAAGTCTGCGTACAATGTCATGTTACCAACCATTTCACATGGCTGGCATGCAGTTGTGCCACGCGTTACCGCAATAAGCACCAATTTATTGCTGTAACGCGTGGCACAAGTTCATATCAATCATGTATCATACCGACCACAACCACACAGAGAACATCGCGCACTATAAAAGTAACGAGACGCCAAAACGAGCCCGTTTTCGGAGATGACAGATTAGTGACACATTCACACGTGGCTGCTGATTTGGGAACTGTCACATGTTGTAGAATACAACGTGGCGCATGATGATTTTCTCTTTCTATTCGTCTTGTGAGCACACCACCTCCGAAATCGGACTCGTGTTGGCGTGGTTTTCCTTCACAAACTATAATTTCACCACAAAGTCACTCAACTAGATCCCTCCGCACCCAGATTCATCGTTCGTCGGTTGGAACTGGCCGACATCGACTTCGATCCAAGCCAATTCGAAGACCAACTAAGAGAGTTCACGAATGAGTGCGTGAAAATCGACGGTGTTTTCGTGCTGCGAATGATCAGTTTGCATTCGAGTGGTCTGTGCTGCATGGAGATAGTCGACGCCATGTGGGATGCGTTCTTGGAGGAAAAGGGTGCGGTATACTCATTATTTGGTTTGGTATGTGTCATTATTTAAATTGACAATTTAGCAGAAGCGTGTCCTGTGATGAGCGATCCCAATACCTGTCCGAGCACGCGTGGCATGTTTGTCACCGGCCAAGGTATATTTGGTGTGACCGTACTTCGTTGTCGCTGAGAGAGAAAAGCACAATTCTCACACGCTGATTGGCTGTTGCGCGGTCATCAGCAGCCAATCAGCGAGTGAGAAGACGTAAAATACCTTCGCGTAAATCTCAGAGCGCAAGCAGTAGGATGATTGTGCCTGTCCCAGGATCACCATCAAACGAATGATGTTGCCAAACCTTTTCGACTCAACAAGTTTATCCAAACTAAACGAACCGTCCCGTTCATTCGCCAGGTATGCTGCCGTGTGTGCCAACAATGGGCAGTTTCATCTCGCCGCATTTCGACGACAAAGAGAGCGACTTCGCGCCCGACCGAAAACCGTCGAGCATGTTGATCTATCCGGAACGGCCGGTGTTGCGGCGCAAACAAAGCGTGCTCGTCCCGCTGATGAAGAATTCGGATCTCGAAAAAGCCTCGGCCGGCGGCGGTCGGGTGTCGGCCGTCCCGACGCCCATGTCGGCCATGCCCCGGCTCAACACCCCGCATGGTCGGCCGGCCTTCTTTCAGGGCGTATCCGTGATGGAAAAGGACGAAACCGACGACAACACCGATGAAACGGGCGAAACGGGGCCACTGTCGGCCGGTCTGAAGAGGCCCGGCACCGCCACGTGACTAGGCAACGGTGGAATGAGGCAGTACTATGTGTTTTGACGGACTGAACGACATAATGTTTCATTTTATTTGCTATCATCCGGTTCTTTGTGTTCCGAGTTGTATTCTTTCATGAAGGTCCTACATTTGTAGGAACTGTTCAGGCCTATATTTTGTAAAGTGGCATCCCATCTAATTCTTGTATTGTATAGATGTCGGGCATCAGCGTTAGCTTTATTCCCCTGTGCATTGTATTCCATTTATACTTGTCACTGAATGCTTTCCAATGGGCACTATTCATCGACATTCATATTGTGCACAACATCCACCGTTTTATGCGTCATGTTCATTTACATATTTTTGCGCCCAATGTCAAATGTATTTGTGTGAATTGTGATACCGAATCTGTCCAGCTCCTTCCGAGTGAAACTCTCAGTACCAGTTTATTTCACTTTGTGACAATATCATGTTAATCTTTACATGTTTGGTGATGAAATAAAATCGTCACTTGTTTGTATAGCACACGGGCTAAAAATTCATAAAAAACTTCCATGTGTCAGTGGTTCTCGATCAAATCCAGGTTTCTTTAGAATCACGCAACATGAAAATGCAACAGTGTCATCCACGAAACCAATACATCAAAAATAGCAGAGCGACGACTATAAAAATAATCGAATTTTCTTTGGTTCTCTGTGTATGTGTCGCAGGTGATATCAACTCAGCAAACGAAGAGTGGAACCATTCGTAGATAACGAAGAAATGAATTTGTAGCTGAACGTGCCAATGTAATTTTAACAATGTTTCTCTCAAGTTCAAGTTTTTTCAACTGCGGACTTTATTTGTCATGTTCTTTTCGCTCCAAAGGGGGTATTCCTCCACCCAAAAAGTCCAACATTACAAACCCCGCCGCTGACAAAAACCAAGTGCATAAAATTGTATTTATTCGTCGCGTTTAACGGCATTTCTGGGTTATTATTTTTTCGTTGTCGGTTTCGGTTGAATGGTTGACGATGAACTAAATGAATACACGCCAAGTTCGTTGCTCTCGGCCGGCGGCTTGATTTCACTTTGCTCATTCGTTGTGACTGGCTTGTGATATGATGGAGAAGCTGCATAAAAATTCAATACTGATTTCTTCTCAAAAAAATTGCTTCTGTTACCCCAGTTCCCTTGTTCAGTTTCTTTGCCCGGGCCTATACCTAGTATACCTACCAAAAAACTGACGGTTTTTATGCGGAATTGAATCCTTTCGACCGCTTTACCACACAAACGTTTTTTTCTCACAATGTTTCGCGACTGACTGAGGTTTCAAAGGAAAATCTTCTGTATGGATTTTCCCCAACCGATACAGATGGGTTTTCCGCTGAAAAACTGTCCTCAGTCGGTCACGAAACGTCGCAAGTAAGAACATTTGTGTGGTAAAGCGGCCGAAAAGAATTCAACACAATGACCAAAAACCACGTCAACAAGAGCATCGGTGTATGCAAATATTAAGTGACGGTTTTTGTCGGAAAATCTGATACTTTTTGCTTGTGCATCAGCCTCCTTTCAGAAATTCGTGGTGGGGTTCTAAGGTGTTTCCTGGATAGCCACTCCTCCAATATTTAATCTTTTGATTTTTTCGATAAAAAATACCATGCTGATGTTTCACAAATGACTCACTTGGTTGTGGTGCGGAGGCCATGCGGCTGGCGGTGATTGCCTCAGTCGCTGTGAACGAATACACACCGAGCTCGGACGTAGGATCTGAATGCAATGGCGCTGAAACATTTTTATGATAAGTGATCATGGGTTTGCTTTGCCTCACAAAGAATCGGCATCAAAAAATGTACCCAAGCTGAGTCTCAGTGTTGGTGATAAGTCCTTTACAAAACGAAATGCTGATATTTTAATGCCCCCCGAACTTTATGCAAAGAAAGTCAACTCGATTTTTGTTTAGAGCGTCATGAGTTAGTCACTGTCCAAACGAGATGGAACCAAAGGAGTGTCACGCAAACAACAGGTAATTTTTTTACCATTTGGTTTGGCACCGTTGGACGCTGATTCTGGTGTTATCTTGACGGAAACATCTGAATTCTTTCGACCTTCAGCCGTCTTTCGGTAGAATGATGCTGGATAGGTGTCCTTGCGCGACACTGAGTCGGATCTGAAAAAAGAAATCGATCGAAATTTTTCTTATTTTTTTCTAATCATAATGTTTTGGGCTCTCCGTTTGAGGAAAGGTGGGGCACGGATTAACATTTACACATCAGGGAGCACTTTCTATTTCATACAAATTGTAAGTTCTTACAAAAAACGCTACAATTTGTACCCAGGTACAAAAGCCACTTCACGCAGTTACAATTGTGAGTGATACAATTTTAAGAAGTTACAATTGTAACTGGGTACAACTGTATCCAACGACAAAAGAAAATTTTGTAACTCGCATTGTAAGAAACAGCAAAATTGTAGCTGGGTGCACACCGGTAGGACCGTCTTAACTCGACACAGTTTGATTGTTTATCCATTAATTGACCCGGGCCCGATTTATTAAATAATGTTTATCATCTCTAGATGCAATTTATTGGAAACTAATTTTAAGGAACATACGTTTTCATGGGTGCCTTAGCGAAAGAAAATCGTGCCATCGAAACATTTTTAGCTCTATTGTATCCAGCTACAAAAAATTGTAACTGGATACAAAATTTTTGTGGAAAGTGGATTTACAATTGGTTGTAACTTTTGGCTACAATTTGTAAGTTTTTATTGTATGAAATAGAAAGTGCTCCCTGGTATTTATCTACTTTAAGCCCTGTTGTCAGTCCTTGTAGCGAAATCTCTGAGGTGGAATCACATCACCTGCATTGGATATTGCAAAATAGCAAACCTGTCCTTCAAAATCGGCAAGCCTTAGAATGAGTTAACTTGCGCCGTTCTGAATCGTTCGGGCCAGAAAAAAGCGCAGCTCTATTTTTCCACCCACATTGCAGGTTGCCGATAGAGCGCGGCGTCTGGTGTTTTCTTGCGTCGTATCGTGGTCGGCTGTTCAGTGCAATTTGACTTTGGCTTCAATTTGGTTTGAGATCCACTCGGTTCGACACCAACGGGGCCGGGCACCATCGAAATCGACTTGCTGGCTGCGATGGCAGCCGCCGGGGGTGGCGCTGAAAGCGTGACCAAGGTCTCCACCTGGTGACATGAGAGAGGTGCGCGATTTTGGTTACTGTGAAGAACAAAACTGGAGTCAAACAGCATAACTGTGCACTAGCATAGCACTCGGAATATGCGCTATCCTCGAGCGTCATTGACATGGGACTCACTACTATACTTTTTGCATCCAGATCTACAGTACCAGGTCAAAATGGGTATTTCTCAATTTGAATTGTTATTCGAGAAACGTTGTACAAATTGTAAGTTGCGAACGCATTTTGTATGGCAACGCATTGTCGAGCTTACAGTTGTTTGTAAAATTTTTGAACAAAGTTTTTTCGACCCTTGAGAGGACATGACAAAAAATAACCCCCCAAAAGGCCATTGGAAGTTTTAAGACATCTTGTTCCTCCGAAAAATTTTTTTTCAAAAACCTTAAATTTAATTTTAAATTTTTTTAAGTGTTTGCCCAACCCTGCCATAACAACCATTTGCTCTGTTGTTCTTGACGTTGACAGCAGCAGCAGCTGGTTTGTGTATTGACGCATTTGACGTGCTTTTTGGGGCACCGCCGAGCCTTCCGAACGATTTGGCAACTTTGGCCATCAGACTTGTGCTCGATTTTGACCGACCGACAACGGTGGGCGGAGGCTGGGGATTGTCCATGTAGACGGATTTGACCGGGGATCGGGATGCATCTGAAGAACATTTTATTAAGATAACGTTTTTTAAGAAGGTGTGGCTTCTACGTTAATGATTTGTTTCGTATTCACGTATATACGTGATCCGCCCGCTTAGCCAATTTTTATGCTGACGTCAAGTTCCACTTTTTGGCGTTGCAGTCGTATACGAAAGTTCGGAGTTTTTGTCTGATGGACATTTATCCTTGTAAGTTGCACACATGCACGCAATAAGATGACAAGAAAACTATCCCATTGACTGCCGCATGGGGCCGCTGGTACGAAAGGCCAAAAACCAAATCTGGGCAAATCTTGCAGTTAAGAAACGTTCATGGTGGTTGCGTTATGGTGGAGCTTGTTTGCTTTGGAGAAAACCACTCGGAGGTTAATGGTACAATCGTCAACTCAAGTGGTCAGCCCTCGTCGTCAGCCCCTGAATGAGCGCGAGAAGTCATGCATGGCGGTTGACGATCGCAGTTGACGACAGTACTATAAGCCCGAATGGATGTTGTCCACTCGGACACCATAGAGCAAAATGCAGTTTCATTATCTACTGTCCGTTACAAACTCTGACATAAATTCATGGGTACCGAAATCCTTTCCGAAACACCACGGTCGAACGTTTAGAAACCAGTCAACTTCGTATGAGAACCTGAAGCATACTTTTGTTGTTCGTTGCAGATCTGGACTTTGTGGCTGCGACGTACGTCGATCGGCCGCGAGGCTGCTTTGAGGCACCGACGGCAACATTGGCGACCGTGCTCATGTAGACCGACTGGTCTCTCGTTGGCGTTTTGCTTCTCGGCACTGTGAAAAGAAACAATTTCTTATTCTCTTGACTTTTTCAAATCGAGCAAATTCTCTGTCCGAAAAGCTAACAAAATCACAAAACCTGGTTCTAATGGTTTCGGTGATTGAGCCATTTGTTTATGGGAACAGATGTGAAATCACGATGAATGGGCAGGATTTATGTGATAGGCTGCTGTGGTTAAAAGAATGTCGGGTAAAATATGTGAAATAAAAACAAGCACAAGTTTTCAAACTTCATCGTTGCGGTATTTGTTAGCCCAGGATTTTGACGTACCACTTTGGACACCAGATTTGATTGTTTATCCTGGGACCGATTTTTTAAATATTGTTTATCATCACTTTGCTCATTTATCCGATTTCGGAAGTGGTGTACGTAGTACTTGCAAAGCGCAAAGAAATAGAATGTCCGCATGCATCACACGTTTGTTTTCCCAAATTAGCAGCCACGCCTGAATGTTTCACTATTTGCCACCTCCGAAATCGGGCTCGTGTTGACGTGGTGTTGCTACAGTATACGTGCTCGGGCTGCTGCTAAACGCGCACGTGCCCATAACAATAATGTTGTGCTTTATGCTGAGTTATCTTTCGCTATTTTCCTCGGTCAATTTGTTTGTTGTCTTGAATTGTTGATTGAAAATTATTGTTTGTGGTCTCGTTGCCAAGCCGACGGAAAAGCACGTGATTTACCCCGGGTGTTGTGAACCACGACAATGTGACGAACATGGACTTGAACGATTGTGGAGTCGATAGAAAAGTGCTGGGAATGAACAGCGGTGAACAAAACATCGGGCTTAAAAAACAGCGGGCATTAAAAAGAAACAGAGTCGATTCCGAAATTCCAAACCAACACGATTCGGGTCAGCTAAGTTTGACGTGCGAACGCAGATATAAGCTTGCGCTGAACCGGGATGTCGCAGATCACAAACAAAGCCAACAAATATGGAACAATTTGCTTAAAAACGCAGCCGAAGTTCGGAGCCCGCTGTTTTTCATCACGCCCGTTGTTCCGAACAAGACGGAATTCGCTACCCAACATTATGTGCCTATGATGGTCACCGGTCGGGATATGTGGCTACGTCCCTAACCAGTCAGCTTGTGAGCTATGTATGCACGGTACCATAGCTCTGTCAGTTCAAAACACAAGCTGATAATGTATTCTGTCTTGGATGTAACTTTAATGTAACATTATGGGTGTCACTAGACAAACGTAAGACTGTGAACTCGTTCATTTAAAGATCCATCAGGCTCACATCGTTTCTCTCTTAAAAACCTAATGGCTCGTTTCGTGAGTATGCTTGTATGGCCCAAATAAAACAAGAAGTAAAAGTTGGCGGAAACTTCAGAAACTGTGCGTGCGCAGACATGCCACTTGCATTCTCCGGTACGTAAACCGGCACAATGCACAGCAAACTTTCACTGTTATGCATGTGTACGTAATTAAGCATGACAAGTTGTCGCTTGTCACCATGTTTGCGACGCGCGCGCGCGCGTGATAGTGAATATTTATGCAGAGTCAAAGTCAACGCCTAGTCGAACCCAACCGAGACCACACCCGGCCCACAAAATGCCAACAAAATGTGCTCACCGGCATTTACATACGCAGATACATTCTTTCAGATTTAGCAATCGACAATATCAACATATTGCAGCTTGACGAGCCTTTGTCTATTTTACGACTTTTCTTGTTTGCTTGTGACCCTTGGCCGGTACCACCCACGGATTATGTAAACACTTATGCACCATGTGCTTGACTAAAAGACGGCTTAACCACATTGTATTCTTCTCTATTTCTCATCCGACAAGTTATTCCATCAGATTGGTGACTGCGCCGGGCGTTGCGTGTGACAAACACCCCCTTTTTGTCAGAAACGTCCCTTGACTGCTCCGCAGCCAACTGTTCTGCAACGACGAGATGTATTTCTTTGATCAGCTACTTGACGATCGAAATCAACAAATCAAAAATGAGACCAATGATATTTCTGACCTAACCGGTGAAAAACGATCTGTTAGTTTTGCTGACCTCGCTTGGACACTTGTAGATTGGTTTTGGGTTTTTCTGACCAAGGAACGGATATCTGGTCTTACTTTGTCCAGACTTTGTATTCCCATTAGTATGATTGGGTCCAAGCCAATTGTGAGCGTGCGAAATTTCAAGTATTCAAGCTTTGGTTTTGAAATGTCGGCAGCTCCCCAAATTGTCGAAAACTCGTAAAACTGCAGATAATTTTTGGGTAGGAGTTTTAACCAGTATACATATTTGTGTAATATTCAAGTTTTTTACCCAACTTGGTCATTTTTTTCGTGTGACTGGAAGAACCCTGCTACCGTATCTAGCCAGTATGCTATTTAGTCGGATGGGTTTGATTGACCGAAAACAGTCTCCGCTTATGTTCAATCAAATATGGCTGACTTTTGCCCAGGAACTCTCGAAAACAATCGCTGCCGCCATGCTCAAAGCCGAAAGTTTCGAAATTGCTCGTGATTGGACAACAACCGACAAAGTGTGCCGATCAAAATCAACCAAACTTAATGATGATGAAATGATTGAAGCTGCTGAAGACATGACCTATGACAAAGTTGGTTACATTGGTGCAGAATGGTGGCTTA
>JASAMV010006918.1:0-13754 GCA_030248065.1 Rhynchonema sp. JSB1_4
TTTATGGAAGATCTGCACCTAAAAACACTCAATAATGACCAGTAACACCCTGACAGAATTCCATTTTAGGGACATCTTTGGGAACATTTTTTGAGATTTTGAGCAGCGAAAAAATACAGTCCCCCAAAAATACAGCCCCCCTAAAATGATCAGTGAAAAAATACAGCCCCCTTGTATTTTAGATTGTACGGTAGGTACACTAACCGCCGCGCCGGACCAGGAACCAGTGGTGTCGTTGGGGGGGGGGGGTTACCCCCCCCTGGTATGGGGTATGGGAAATCGGCCGGGGGTATGGGTATGGGAAATTTTTCACTTTTGGAACAAGCACCCCTAAGAAATGACTTTTTGACCCCGAGAAGTACCAAAATTGGCCATTTTTCGTCCAAAAATGTCAAAAATCGCTTGCTACCGCAAGAAAACTCAGTTTTAAGCACTTTTTAGACCAATTTTGGCACTTTTAGAAGATTTTTGGGGTCATTTTTTTTCAAAACCGCCACCCTCGGGTATGGGAAATTTTTGAGTTTTTGGAAAACCCCCCCCTGGTATGGGAAATTTTTGATTTTTGGGGGTATGTATGGGAAATTTCCCGAAAATTGGGCTGGGTATGGGAAAATTTCGATTTCTCAACGACACCACTGCCAGGAACTACACTGGGGGGTAGCCCCCCAATACAGTAGGTAACTACAGGTAGGTAATACAGGGGGTAGCCCCCCAATACAGTAGGGATAAGGTTACCGGGCTCATAATAAAGGAAGAGAATGACAGCGTGATATTCTTGTAAACAACGTTCATTCTTCAATTTTCACCGCATAAACTTCTGTTGTGCGATTTGGTGGTTCCTGCGAGGTACGATCCTCGTGTTTCGCGCAGGCCGAGCGCGTGGTAGCGCCAAGAGCTACCGTAATCCTGCTGATTTTGTCACGGATTACCAAGAAAATAAGAATATAAATAAAACGTGGCGTTAAAAATTGGCCGCGGGTGAAATAATAAGGATGCGAATGTATTGTAATATTGTTTTCAGCGATTGTGAAAGGATGCGAATGTATGACAAAAGATTAGTTGTGAATTGTTAACAAAAGAATTTAAAAAATGTATATTTTAATATTTAATAATTAATTTAATTAATTAGTTATAGTCGAATATTTAATGTGTGTTACAAGGAAGTGTTTTTATGTCACTTCCGACCAGCAGTGGTGTCGTTGGGAAATCAAAAAGTCAGCATACCGGATACCCAAAATCCAAAATTTTCGGATACCGGATACCCAAAATGAAAAAATCTCGGATACCGGGGGGGGGGGGTTGCTCCCTGAAATAAAAAATCTCGGATACTCAGGGGGGGTGTTCAAAAAAGGTCTATTTTTTAAGAGAAAAATCGAGCAAAATCGGTGTTGAAAGCGCAAAAAATGGTCATTTTGGGGGTTATGCTTGCGCCAGCAAGCGATTTTGAACATTTTGGAGGTAAAAATGGGCGATTTTTACGGTTTTCGGAAAATTTTTAGGGTAGGATACCCCTGGACAAAAAGTCAGGATACCGGATACCCCTGGGTGAAAAAATCAAGATACCGGATACCGGATACTAGGGGGTAACCCCCCCCCTTCCCCCCCCCCAACGACACCACTGCCGACCAGTGTACCGTAAAAACCTAAATAGAAGGGGGGGGCTCTATTAACTCACTGACCCCATTTTGGGGGGCTCTATTCCGGGGGGGCCTCTATTTTAATTCACTGACCCGAACCAGAAAAATTGTTCCCAGAAATACCCCCCAAAAACCCCTAAAAAGGGGTTTGAAAGGATGTTTTTTCGCTTGTAATCGCATTTATTCGTGTCTATTCGTCAATAGGAGGCGTATTATGTGCTCTGAACGAACAACAAACGTGCATAAATGTACCTGTACACCACTATCAAGCCTTAATACACTACAGTATAGGGGATGTTACTTAGGGGGGGCTCTATTCCGGGGGGGGCCTCTATTAATTCACTGACCCCTTTTTGGGGGGCTGTATTACGGGGATGCTCTATTCCGGGGGGAGCTGTATTTAGGTTTTTACGGTAGTTCCTGGTCCGGTGCGGCGGTTAGTGTACCTACCCCTTTTTTTCGTGCGGCGGTTAGTGTACCTCTGGGGGGAAGACCCAAATTCAGGAAAAAGTCACTTTTTGAGGCAGAAAATTTGGCCGATTTTGCCCCTTTTTGGAAAAAAATCCTCCATAAAAAGGGTATTTTGGCGACTTTTGACATCATTCACTTAAAAATCACCCATTTTAGGCCTAAATATGCCCATTCTAGGGGAAAATTGAGGCGTGTACCTGGCGCGGCAGTTTGTGTACTAGTGTCCGTGGTCGCGGCGGTTAGTGTACCTTAGGGCCCCCTCCCCCCAGGAACTACACTGCTTCCGACGCTCAAGTCACATTTTCTCCCAGGTCCCCGTGTACTTCAGGAGTGCCACCTACCCCAAGCCCGGGGGGTTCACCCCCCAACGACACCACTGTTCTCATCTATCTCACAATTTATTTTGTGTTTTCAGAAATACTATCTGCGGAGAAATTTATGTGGGCATGGGTACCGGAAGAGTTTGAAAAATGCAAGCGATGCTCAATATCGAAACTTGTCGGGAATAAGACGCGTGTCTGTCGTGCGTGTGTGTGTGTGTGCAACAGCAAAGTTCGCTCAGTCGCCGCACTGTGTCGTCGATGTCGATTCTAAATTGCGCAACAAAACTGTGATGATCGCTGATCGTTCGAGAAAATGATGTGAGATTTCCGGCGCAAAAAGATCATCAATAATTCCTCGTTGTCGGGAAACTTAACGCATTCAGCTCGGTGATTGGTCAGTTTTCGGCCGTCGTCTCAGTGCGCAGCGACTTGAATAATGAGCACCAGCATTCAAATGCCCATGTTCTCGGGCAGCCCCATATCGCGCGGTCGCGGACTCAGCTCGTTTCGGGTACGTGGCTTTCATGACGGTTGCCGTCACCGCCGGTAATGTTTCTGGTTGACTCACTTGAGATGGGTTAAAATGTGTGACACACTGGGTCAAAGATAACGTGCGGGAAACTGACCTGTGCCAACTTCAAACAGACGGAAAATTCGGAATTGGGGCGTTGGCAAAATGCGAAAATTGGCTTAATTTTTAGTCCTGGCATCAACGGTGTAAGAAATCACAAGGCCTAATCTTCACGTGCTCCAATCCTCGGACCCCAAATGCCCGAGCTGAAAACAAGAGTTCATTTTATGGCCTGTGTCTGAGAAGTGCATTTTTGCCTGTTTGAGGCTGTCTCACATCGGAGTTTGTCATACTTCACCTTGTCTGGTAGCTATTTTCTAACTATCCCATCCATTTGCAGATCAAAGAGAAATACTTGTTGTTGATCGGCGTCGCGCTATTCGTCTGCATCTGCTATTCGACGTTCGTGCTGTTGCCGTCGACCGACGGTCGTCGTGAGCTCGAGCCGACGCCTCCATTGAATGTACGCGCCCGACTCAAACAAGTCTGGCAGCAACCCGATCAGTTGGTACTGCCGCCGCCGAATTGGCTCCGCAATCAGTCACAATTCAAACACGCGCCGCACGATAATTTCGATGAGGTTCGGTGGCATGAAAAATGGTCGTTTTGAGTTTAGTTGTGTGTCTCTGCCTTGCCTGCCGCTGCTCCGAGCTCTGACTTGGTGCCGCCCTTGTTATCATGCCATCACTATGATCAATAGTGGTGTCGTTGGGGGAAGGGGGTAGTATCCGGTATCCTAACTTTTTGTCCAGGGGTATCCTATCCCAAAATCTTCCGAAAACCGTCAAAATCAACCATTTTTACCCCCACGTGACCATTTTTTTGCTTCCAACACCGATTTTTCTCAATTTTCCCCCAAAAAATTACCTTTTTTATTTCCCAACGACACCGCTGCCTATGATCGTGTTTGTATCTTCTTTTGTCGCCATTTCTCCTAAAAGTACATTTGCTGATTAAACCAGTGGTCTGCGGAGAACACCTTTTCTCGAGGTGGTTTTTCGGGCCAAAATTTGTTTCTCGAGTCGAACAAAACCAGCTATGTTTCCCACTGTTTGGACACCTTTTCAGAAAATTGCAAAATCCGCCGCGTAGTTTTCCCAAAAAATATATACAGTATATTTCACTAAACACAATGCTCGTTCCATCTGCAACCGTTTGTGTTGTCTGTCAGCCTGATGAAGAGCGCATCTTTTTTAAGAGCACACGCAGTCATTTCGGTCCGGGGACATCGTCGCGCGTTTTGATTTGGTCGCGTGTATTTTCAACTAGCTTGGGTTTAGGCTAAGGCTTAGACTTAGGCTTATGATTGGGCCAGGGTTTATTTTTTCAAAATGCGCTAGTAGCATAAAGCTAGGAAAGTGAAAAATTTAGTAGCTTTTTTCTGCTGAAATGCCAATTTACTAGCTTTTTTGGCCCAAATATAAAAATTTAGTAGCTTTTACGCTGCTAAATTTGAAAATTTACTAGCTTTTCAAAAAAATTTAGTAGCTAAAAAGCTACTAAATTTGGTTTAAAAAAATCCATGGATTGGGCTTAGGCTTAGGCCTACACTTCGGCTTAGGCTTAGGCTTCCAGCTTTACCTAACAGCCAGTTATGTTGTAATTCACAAAACGCGCGACCATGTGACAAAGAGCGACGATGTCTCACACGTCAGTCATTTCAGGATGTTCACCACCAAATCGACAAAGACGCGCTGCGACGCAAGATCGACAACGCACAGATTCGTCCGCCACTGCCGCCCGGCGGCGACGCGAATCCACCGCCAGCAGAGATGACCGTTGTGCAGGACGGAATGAGGAAATCGGATGCAGCATCGGTCAACCGACAGGCGGAGGAACAACCGCAGCCACCACAGCCGACTCACGATCTGCCCGAATCGCCTGTTGTGGATCAGGAAAATGCGAGGAGACAGGCACATGTGAAAGAGGTTGGAAGATGAAGTGCTGTTTGTTGGTCTTGTTTTTTTGTTCTTCGGCTGCGAATCATTGGTGGTTGGTTTATTGCTCTCAATGACGCATAAAACCATGCGTTGTTGTTGTTCATGTTTTCATGTTCGTTTATGTGCACCAGAGAAAACATTTGTGGCCGTCAAAACATGTAGATGTTACGCCTCATGTCATGAGAGTGAAAACGCAAATTTCCGGCTTACTAATTTCTGCCGTCAACTCCGACCATTCGCCCCATTTCCGATTTCGCGACAAAATGCACGCATTGGCTCAGGGTTTGGCCCATGCGTCAGCTTATAGCACTGTGGTCAAGTCAGGTAATCAAATGTTGTCGTCAAATCACATGTATTATTTCTCGCACTCATTTGGGGCTCATGTGTTATTGCTTGACTTGGCGATAAAATTTGACGACAGTACTACAGTGGCGGATCTTTTGGCCAAGAGAGGGCCCAATCCATAAAGTCATTTTTATCCAGTGCTTGTTCAGAATTTCGCGTTTTCACACCAAATATTAAACAAAATGTAACAATGATTTGTTACTTGGCGAAATTTTGGCACTTTTTACGCGCGCGACAGCTAAGTTTCATTTAAAATGAGTGTATCTGCGCGATTTTTGGACGTTTGAAGTGTATCAAAGTGAAAATCCTGAGATTTAGGAATCTTTTTTCTCAGTGGTGTCGTTGAGAAATCGAAATTTTCCCATACCCAGCCCAATTTTCGGGAAATTTCCCATACATACCCCCAAAAATCAAAAATTTCCCATACCAGGGGGGGGGTTTTTCCAAAAACTCAAAAATTTCCCATACCCGAGGGTGGCGGTTTTGAAAAAAATGACCCCAAAAATCTTCTAAAAGTGCCAAAATTGGTCTAAAAAGTGCTTAAAAACTGAGTTTTCTTGCGGTAGCAAGCGATTTTTGACATTTTTGGACGAAAAATGGCCAATTTTGGTACTTCTCGGGGTCAAAAAGTCATTTCTTAGGGGTGCTTGTTCCAAAAGTGAAAAATTTCCCATACCCATACCCCCGGCCGATTTCCCATACCCCATACCAGGGGGGGGTAACCCCCCCAACCCCCCCCCCAACGACACCACTGTTTTTTCTTCTTCCTTCCGAAACGGTGCCCCCATTTCAGGGGCCAAATGGACCAAAAAGCGGGCATGGCCCCTGTGGCCCCCTTTATCCGCCCTTGCAGTACTATTTTTGCCCGTGCGTGAGCCAATAGTGAGCTTCGGCGTATGAACAGAGGATGTCAATTTTACAAAAGCAAAATTCAAGCTTTCCCCATTATGTGTCTCCGACATTGACTACTTGACGTCTTTCAGATGATGCGGCATGCATTTAATGGTTATGAAACATTTGCCTGGGGCGCCAATGAGCTGCGCCCAATGTCAAAAACTGGTCACAGTGCTTCCATATTTGGCTCGGGCAAAATGGGTAAGTTGGAACGAATTTCCGTATATTGTTGTTAGGTTACTTGAGTTGGGTTTGGTCGGGAAAATGATTTCGTTCATTGTGTCCTTTATATTTATTTATTTTGCGTTAACAAAGACGCGGCAGGTTTCGGCCCGCTGCTCACGCACACACTAAACAGATGCACGTGGGGGCTTTCCCAACGGTTCGTATGAATTTTTATTTGAATGGGATTGAATAGGGCCGTTTTTTGGAGCTCTACAGTGCTTCTCTGTGCACATAATTGTATGCGCATAAAGACTGGCGCCGTCATTTAGACTGAAGCGTTTTGTGTATCGTTCGGTGTACTAGTTTTTTTTGAACAGTTTCCTGTAAGGAAGACAGGTGCGGTGTGATATCCGCATTGAAATCTTCGGCTTTGAACCGACATGAAAGAAAATAATTTTCTGTGCAGCTGTGCGCGGTTTGTTCGTTTGTCGGTTGATTTTGCGTGGAACACTGTTTGAAAGTGGGTTTGTACCGGGATTGGTTCAAAAGAAGTTTGTTAGCCAAGTTTCTCGACGTTGTTTTTGTAATTGACAGCATGATTTTGCACGGCTATCTTGTGGGGTGTAAAGTGAATTTCGAGCAAATGAAATGAAGTACAGTACCACTCGACTTTTTCTGGCAGTCAGCCAGTCAATCAGTGTCGTCTTATGTGCCAGTTATGCGACAAATGTAATTTACATCCGATTCAGCCCACTAAGCTGCGGCACAACCAACCGTGTGTCCTGTACTTCAGCCGGCGGTGCGCTCAAAAATTTATTTATCGCCGTGGCTGCTGCACCGGCTTTAACGGCGACGACGGGGGCCGGACGCTCGTAATTACGTTTCGACTTTCTAGCACTTGTGCTCTGAGTGCTGTCTTCTTCCAGTGTGCTGCGTATTGTACGTCAGCTCGCTGCCGTCGTGTACCTCGATCTTCTATTTTACCTCGATTGTACAAGGGAAGTTAGCTTTGACTCGTCGTCGTGGCCCGTTTTCTGAACGAGAACCTCTACTCTGCGCAATAACTTGGGATTTTTTGTTGTATCCATATCGCATCGAGGTTGTTCTGCGTCGTCTGGCACTGGCTGTGTTTGACTTTGCCATCATACGCGCACTTGTGCACGTGTTGATTATGCACTGATTGAACGTCATTAATGGTTGTTGCGTGTATCACGGACCGGTTCGAACAATTCCGGTACATGTTTGAACATGAGCACATGCGAATAGGCTGGTATATCAAATGCTATGTATAAATTCGTTCGTTCACTACAAATGCCATGCGCATGCACTAAAATTATATACGGTACGAGTATGGGCATGAGTATAAAAGGAAGACCCATAATTGGAGTGCGATTGCGTGTCCACTACACTCGTGGTCCACTGTCACGCACCACAGACATGCAAAATGAGCCAGCTAAAGCTAACAGATCATAAAAGACCGACACTTGGGCGTAATGGTCCGAGGCATGCACTGACTGAGCAAACAATAAAGCGGTTTTGAATTGAACCAGTGCGGTTCCAAAAAATTGCGTTTTGCTTGCACGAATACGGAGAATCTCTTTGAGAAGGGCAACTGAGCTGGGAAAGCAATGTGACGTTCTGCAAGTGTTTCGCGTTAGATAAATGCAAAAAACTGTTCGTTGTTGCTGTGAATATGCTTCCCTCGGAGTTATTTTCCGGACAATTTTGACGAGTTCACAAGGATTTCTCAATGTTTTTGACATGTCCCAAGGTCGACCTTAACTTTTTTCATCCGCTGTAAAAACACGCCGCACGCAAGACCATATGACATTCACAGCGACATAAATGGACTCGTGTCCTGAATATATGTACACACTCGATTGCACTGAAATAACAGACTATTTATACACGTGGCGACGGCTGACAGTGACACTTAGATGCATATGCGGACACGATTGGGGACCATGTATCTAGTTAGGTATGTTTGTTGGCGGGCTTTACGCTGCAAAAAAAACGATCACTCTACCTCGCTCTCTTTCTAAATTACGTACACGTGTACTAGACATTGCACCCACGTGTTGAGTATCGTACATGAATTTATCATTATGATGCCAGTGCTAGCCAACAGCCAAAACAAGCACTTCTGTAAAGCCAAGCCGTGGGTAGTTACTGTTACTGGCTTACTCTGGACTCGACTAGTTTCTGACCCGGGGTGGGGGGTGGGCATTTTGCAGTAGTCAGGAGAGGACTCATCATTCTCTGGCAGCAAGAAGCATTGCTCGGGTGCAGCAAGACATGAAGCGCCGGCACACATAATTAAAAGTGAATGTGCGAAAATTACATATGTATTATTTTACATATTCTTTTATCTTATGCGTCAGTGCGAGATCGCTTAATTGTGCTGGATCATTTTGGAATGAATGAGGTGGGAATGCGGCGAAACGACAAGGATAATGCTCTATGAGAAGTAAGCATGCACAGAATAATGTTCTTGGGTGACAAAGAAACAAATGCTTGAATGATTTTAAAATACACCAGGACAACGTTTCTTAAATTATTTCTTATTTGACTCGCAGGTGCAACGATAGTGGACGCCATGGACACGCTGCATATCATGGGGTTGATGGAAGAATTCAACAAGGGAAAGAAATGGGTGGAATTGACTATGAATATCAATGATTTGGTGCGTTTTTCGTGAATTTGGCAAATCAAATTAAATTAAATTAAAAACATTAAATTTATCATTATCATTTGTTATTTTTTTAGCGCGGCGACATGTCTGTATTCGAGACCAATATTCGTTTCGTTGGCGGCTTTCTATCGCTCTACGCACTCACCAATGACGATGTAAGTGTGCGCACTTTTTTTTAAATTCTCACCTGTTTCACTCTGGAAGAACCTTGTTAGTGATAATTGTTAATCATGCTAATAATACTTTTCAGATTTTCAAACAGCGAGCCAAAGAGATCGCCGATCTACTGTTGCCAGCGTTCAACACGCCGACCGGCATTCCACTCGCGCTCATTAATTCCAAAACGTTCGTACACCTCCTTGTATCATCAGGGTCGGTCAACATCAACGTTTCTCTGTTATTTCAGCAAATCAGCCAAAAACTGGGGCTGGGCAAGCGGCGGCAGCTCGATTTTGTCCGAGTTCGGCACGCTACATTTAGAATTTCTCTACTTGTCACATATCACTGGTGATCCCACATACGCCGACAAAGTTCGTTGTTGATGTGATCAGTTATTATGTTATTAAAATACGTTTTTAAATCGATAGTTGCTTTTATTGTCGTAATTACTTGTTGTTTTTGCCTTGCAGGTTCTCAGGATTCGTCACTTCATTGACAAAATGGAAAAGCCGGGTGGTTTGTACCCGAACTATCTCAACCCGAAGACGGGGAAATGGGGTACAAGTGAGTGCTCGTGTTCTTGTTTACGCTGATTTACTTCTGACCCCTGTTTGCTCTCCTGTTGCAACATAAAACAAAATAATGACGAATGAGTGCATGTTTGCAGAGCACGTCTCAATGGGTGCCTTAGGTGACAGTTTCTATGAATATTTATTCAAAACTTGGATTTTGACGGAGAAGAAAGATCACGACGCGAAGCGCATGTATGACCAAGCAATTAAGGTTGGCAATTTTGGACGTTTTTTAAGGTTGACGACACAAAACGACATAAAGAATCAAAAATCAATAATTTTCGCAGGCGATCGATCAGCAACTAATCCTCAAATCCAAGGGTGGCCTTACGTATTTTGCCGAAATGCGTGGTACGAGACTCGACCACAAGATGGACCATCTTGCCTGTTTTGCTGGTTGGTTGTTATCTTTAATTTACGATATCGCCAAATTGCCTGAATTCACCTTCATAACTCAGGCTACCATTGAATTTTCAGCCGGCATGTTCGCACTGCATTCCCAGACGGACCCGGATCAGGATGAGCGGGAACATTGGCTGGATGTTGGCAAAGAGATTGGACGGACGTGTCACGAGAGCTACATTCGTACAAGTAAGCAACTGACGGGTGACCGTTGTGTGTTGTTGTCATAAAAACGGATGGAGTGCATTGTTTCATGGGACAGTTCTTGTGGCAGCATCAACGTTTATGGTGATTTGCACACAGTTACTGACAGTCAGACAACAAGCGTTCTTTGACGCCGTTTTCGCGTGAAGCGTCATCAGCGAAAATTAGAAATGTACTGACAACGTTCATGCGCGTGCACAAGCGCCGGCCTACGCCCAGCTCGTGTAGGTGGGGTAGCGTGACGTGTTTGCACTGACGATGACCTGGTGCACCTCCCCCGTCTGAGTGAGAACAGGTCGAAACGGGCGGGAAACCCAAAGAAACGCGCCGCATAATTCGCATTGTTTGCAGAGACGGGCATCGGTCCGGAATCGTTTCGTTTCACGAACGAATTCGAAGCGAAAACGATCAACGAACGCGAGAAGTACTACATTCTACGGCCGGAGGTGGTCGAAGGCTGGTTCTATTTGTGGCGCGCCACCAAACTGCAACGATACAGGGACTGGGCGTGGGCGTTTGTTGAGGTGAACTGAGCTGGTTTTCACTGATCATCTTTATGAAGTTCTCGTTTTGAGACAGAATCAAATCTAACATCATGGGTTATCTTTGCGAGGAAGTTTGAGTTTGGCCGCTAGATTTTTCGATTAGTTGCTGCCATTTGGCGGTCGAAAATCTTCATTAACTGACATTGACACATTAATTAATTAAATGTGGCCCTGTTTTAGCACAGGATTTTCCGGTTTGGCTTGTAACTTTCGGTTTTTTATCTGACATTACACCAGACACATCCTGATGACAACCTCTAATCTCTTTGATATCTAATGGTGTTAATGTTTCAGTCGCTGGAGAAGTACTGTCGAACGGAGTCTGGCTATTCGGGCATTCGCAACGTCTACGTCGACAATCCGGTCAAGGACGACGTGCAACAATCGTTCTTTCTCGCTGAAACGCTCAAATATTTGTATCTGATCTTCTCGGACGACAGCGTGATGCCGCTGGACAAGTGGGTGTTTAACACGGAAGCGCATCCCATACCTGTTAGGGGCGACTATCCGATCGAATGGAGGGGCGCTGCTGACACGAAGAACGATCAGCAAAGATGATAGATTGATGGAAATGTGGTCGCAAGGTTCGTTGTAGATGAAATTCCATGTTACGCTCCATTTTAGTTGTGGCTTTCAGTGTTGGCTGGCAAGGTGGTTGAAATCGATGACTTATTCCAGTGCGTAGTCTACATACAGTATGTGCGCATACTTTGTGGCAGCGTTTTTGCCCAGCTGCGTGAGCGCGAAATATGTGCAGATGCGTAGACTACAATGGAATTAGTCAAATCGATTGAGCTTTGTGAACAGTTTCATGTGGGTGCATGGAATTGTAAGTCATAGAGGAGAGTTTTCTGGCGCAAGTATTGGGACTTGATAACGCTTTATTTAGTCCTTTTGAGCTCATATGTATACTTGCGCTGCTATATCAGACGGCCATAACCCACGATCTTATAGATCGGGTGGTATCCTACTTGTTGTGATTCAGTTGTTCTAATATTTATTACTATCGGGGTAGTTTTATGTTTTGTTTCTTAATTGATGTCATTTTCTTATCGTTATCGAGCTGCAGTTGTTGATTTTTGATTACATATTTTAGTCATTAGCGCATGACTTTATTGTGTTGTTCTTAATTCTCGAAAGTTGCGGGACTTTATTTATTTATTATTCTTTTTGCTGGGATTCCATACGTCATTTTGTTGCAGTGCGGTCACAGTGCAAACTCGCAAGCATGTTTTTGTTTTGATATTAGAAAACTGACGAAATCATTTAGTGAAGGATGCCTAGCAATCAAATTGCCTCTGTTTATCCTAAGTAATTTATATTCATAAAGCTTTTATATAATTCCTGAAGCCAGCTTCTAAAATTTTTTGAAAACAAATTCCAATAAAGTTCTGTGATGTTAGAGCAATGAAACAGTGTGTATTTCGAAACCCTTCTTCATATTCATTTCATCATCTTTATTGTAAGTGACTTTCAGCACTACGTAATTCCACATTTCTCTGATCTTTTCCTAAGGAACTACGTTTATTGTATCACACATCTCGTTTACTTGCCTGTTTGTGCAACTTCACATAAGTTTCTGTGCCAGGAACTAAATGTTAAGCAGTTGTGGTTACAGTACTGCTTATTTATTTTACATCTTCCTAAAGTCTAGCAAATCAAATCTCAGTTGTTATCAATTTTCGCCCGTTTTCCGTTCGCCTGTTTGTGTTTTTATGATAGTTGTGATCCATGATTTCTTATTGATTTATTTTTGTTGTCATACATTTGTGTTTATGTGCAATATTCCGCTGTTGTTTTTTTCAAAGTTTGTTGTACCAGAGTGTCTGTATCCAGAAACGAAAGTTTTATTCGTGGTACATAAATCCTTTTCGAGATAAAATAGAACATCGAACATGCTGTAGACTGTTGGTTCGACCGTTCGACGAAAAAGTGGGCTGTTGTTGTTGTCCCTGTGTACTAAAATCGGCCTTAAAACACAACAATGTTCTTGCAAAACGAATGTTCATCAAATTCGAAGTGATATCAATAGACGCAGCAAACCATGCACACACACAAGTTTATGAATCCACTGACAACAGCAATTGCGAACAGCTCCGGTACAGGACGTGTGAGGTCGCGGTCGCGCGCTTTACGATTATAGCTGATGTTTCGCTACTATTTATTATGATGGCAATGGTTGGATAAAAGAATTTGCGATAAAACTATCATTTTTTCTGCGCGAGCGCCTTGAACAGATCAATGCCGTGATCGTCGATCATGTGTTGTTTGAGTTGATGGATGACGGCGAAACTCCGATCGCATTCGTCGCATCGCCCTCGATTGATGTTCTTCTTTGGCTTCGATTTGGCCTTTGATCCTGCTGCTGCTGCTGGTGCTTTGGATGCACTAAAATGTGTACCTACAGTGTGTCAGGGATTATTTCTGTGACCGAGACCCACATTATGTGTCCATATGATGATGGCTGTGCACGCGTGCTTGCTAAGTGAATGTATAGATCGGGCAACATGGTCGGCAATGGCCACAAAGTTATGTTGCAATGCAACTATTGATGTGTTGTTATCATGCCCATCATGGTGCAGTGGAGAGTGGTGTTATCGTACAAGTACAAATGCAGCGCACGCACCCTATTTCCCATTATGCTGTTCACTTTCTAATTGCCAATAGGAATATAGGTTAGAGTGATCCGAAACAACGGGTCCGAATATAGGCTAATATTACAGTGGTCAAATCACTTCGTCAGCTGTCCTTGCCGTCCGCGCGCCCTAATCATGCGAAGACAATCATGGGCAGACGTGTTGCAGCAATCCATCCCCCCTCTCCCATTCAGCTAA